>JALIZF010001161.1:0-165801 GCA_029948255.1 Telmatactis stephensoni
ATGTCAGCTCACGGATCTGCTTACTCTGTTGGCCACATACGTGTGAAATCTCCTTGCGTCATTGCTTATGTATCCCAGAACTACCATACTGTCAGTGTAGAAGAACTCTTCGATGTTAACGTACCTCAGTTCCTTCTGCAAGAACGCACTCATCTTAGCTGACACTAGAGCAGCAGCTAGCTCTAGTCTGGGCACTGTTACTGGCTTGAGGGGAGTGACGCGCGACTTAGCCATTACAAGACAACAGTGAACTTCGTTGTTTGACATTAACCATACGTAGGTATGAACACTGACCAATAACCATTCAAGCTGGCGTCCGAGAAGTTGTGGGAGCTCTATCCGTAATGGTTCCACCGAGCCCTCTGGCTTGTAACATCGCGGAATCTTTATCTGTGACAGGAGCGGTAACTCGGTCGTCCATCTCTTCCAGTCTGAATGCAACTCTTCAGGCAGCTTGTCGTCCCATCCGACTCCGTCCTTGCACAGATGCTGTAGTATCCGCTTTCCCTTCAGAACAAATGGGGACACGAGTCCGAGAGGGTCGAAAACGGAACTCACGGTGGAAAGAATACTCCTTCTTGTTAATGGCTTGTTTTTCTCCTTCACGTTGAACCCGAACTGGTCTTCCTGTAGGGACCACTGCACGCCTAATGTTCTTTCGATCGGCAGACTATCCTTATTGAGGTTGATTTCTTGTACGGCCTTTGCTCTCTCTTCGATAGGTAAATCCTTTACGACACCTTTCTTGTTACTAGTAAACTTATGAAGTTTAAAACCGCCTCGCTGACACATCGCCTTCGTTCTTTGGATCAAGTTCACAGCTTCTTCTTCAGTTGGTACGGACGTTAATCCGTCATCCACGTAGAAGTCATTGCGTATGAATTCCGCTGCTGGCTTGCCAAACTCCGCTTCGTTGTCATAGGCAGTGCGTTTGAGGGCGAAGTTGGCACACCCAGGGGAAGAACTAGCCCCAAACAGGTGAACTGCCATGCGGTACTCCACGATGTTCTTGCTTGGATCACCATCTTCCCACCACAAGAACCTGAGAAGGTTCCGGTGGCCGGGCACCACGTTCACCTGGTGAAACATTCCTTCTATATCGCAAGTCACTGCGACTTCTTCCTTTCTAAAGCGACACAGCACACCCACCAGGTTGTTGGTCAGATCAGGACTGAGCAGGAGGCTCTTGTTGAGTGATTTGCCCTGGAGTTCGCAGCTGGCGTCGAACACGACTCTGAGCTTGTCGGGCTTCTGTGGATGGTACACTCCGTGGTGTGGAATGTACCATACTTTGCCGTTGTTGAGTGGCAGATCCTCTTCTGGGACCTTTTCTGCGTGTCCCTTAGTAATCATGTCTGACACAAATTCTTGATAATGTTTCTTGTAGATCGGGTCGGATGAAAGGCGGCGTTTCAAACCGTGAAGTCGGCGCAGAGCTAAAGCACGATTGTTCGGCAGGTGTAAGTTCTCGCATTTCAATGGCAAAGGCATTTCATAATGACCATCCTCGTTAAGATGAATGTTGCTCTCTAGCGTTTCTACGAAACGCCTCTCTTCTTGCGAAAAGGCCTTGTCATTGTTGTTGTTGTTGTTCTCAACAAAGTCTTGTTCGATCATCTGTCTTAACTGGGTGGGTGAGATAAGTTCCTTTGCTTGCATGCGAAATGCAAAGCGGCATTTCTTCTCATCGACGACGGACTTGGTAACTGCACACGTCGAGCCTAACAAGAATTCGTCATCCTCACGACAGGGATCTACCTTACCGATTATTCCCCAACCAAGCGCTGTTCGCTGGCCATATGGGTCGTCGCCATTACCCGGTATCACCTCCATCGGCTTGATTGCTCGAGCGCAGTTAGACCCTATGAGAAGGCCTACCTCGACGTTGTCGTTGTATGTCATCAGGCTACCTGCTATGGCTTCTAGGTGCGGCCACTCAAGCGCGAACTCCGGTCTAGGTATCTGTGAACGTCTTGCTGGGATAATGCCGCGTGAGTATGATCCAGGCAATGTTATTTCTGTGTCTTCGTTTAGCCCTCGAACGACGAGACCGTTGACTTTTCTGCAAGTTATTGTTCTTTCTTCTAGAACTGTCGACAGTTTAAGGTTGACTTCCGGGCCGGATACAGACAATTTGGTCAGGATAGAGTCCTTAACGAAACACGAGTCTGACTGATCATCGAGGACGGCATAGGTAAGTACCCTTTCTTCTGGATTGTTGACGCAGTGTAGCAATACTGGAACGATCAATGCGCTTACTTCGCTGGAGAATGGCTTGTCTTCCTTACCTTCGATTCGATTAGACGTGGAAGCTTCTGTTGGCTTCTCTGAAGACCTGACGTACGAAGGGTCGTGTAGACTCGTGGGATGAAAGCCCTGACAAGTCTCGCAAACGCTCTTGCGTCTGCAGTTTTTGTTTTTGTGGCCCCTTTTTAGGCAGCCTAGACAGCGGCCCGCCTTGATGACAAAGTCCTTGCGTTCCTTCAGGCTAAGAGCGAGGAATTTCTTGCATGTGTTCAAAATGTGGTCGTTGTTACACATGGCGCACAACTGCTTATTGGGTTCGGCTGCTGGGTTGGAAATGGGCGGTTCCGCGATTGTTTTGAATGCGCCAGTGTTTCTTGCCGGCTGCATGGGCCTTGGGCGCGGTCGTCTGTCACGTTCACCGATTGGATTTTCCTCGGCACCCTTGACGGCGCGAAGAGAAATGACTGGATTACATGCTATCCTCGCTTCTCTCTCCAAAAATTTGCAAAATTCAGAGAAAGGAGGGTAGGCGGTAAATTCGTTACTGCTTGAGGTAGAGTCTTCGCGTTGAGGTGCTAGCCACCGATCTACCTCCCGTCCCCACCTGCTGATCATGTAGTTCGGTAGTTTACGCGCCATTTTCTGATTTTCTTCCGGGTCGTTGAGCACGTTTAGGAAGCTGATGGATTGCGTTGCTGTCAGCGCTTGATTGAGAAAGTCGGAGTATTTACGCAAGCCTGCGCCATCATTTACTGAAATCTTGGGCCAATCTGCTATTCTTTTTCGGTATGCGTTTGTGACTAGGAATGGATTGCCATACCTGTTTTGTAAGACGGTTTTGGCGTCGGTGTAAGCTTCACTGCTGTCAAGGTTCACGTAACCGCTTATGGCTTCTTTTGCTTCGCCGGCAGTGTACTTGCCTAGATAATACAGCCGCCGTGACGGTTTGTCGATTTGTCCTTCTACGATGGTTTCAAACGCCTTTAGCCATGTTGGATAACGAAGCGGGTCGCCTCTAAAGATCTCTGGCTCTGGTAACGGTAGAGAATCACGTGACCTTCTCTCGGTTAGTAGGTCTGCTAGTTTTGTAAGCGCGTCAGTACTGTCCCTTGTCTCTGACGAAGCGACTAGTGGTTCAGTCGAACTTTTTCCTTGGTTGTCAGACTTTAGGATCGGTGTGGGTGACGGGCCATAAAATTGATAGGGCTGCATACGTAATGGCCAGTCTGGTTCACTTAGTGGTAGTGCTTGCTTGGGACGTTGATCCTTCGCGGGTTCTGACGTTTTTGTGATATGAGGTTCTACTGACGTATTCTTGTGCTGATCGGCCTTGAATAGTGGGCTGAAAGGATTGCTTGGATGGAACAACAACGGTTTCGTGCTGGGTTTACTGTCCGACGTAGTCGTAATAGGCGGTTGTGTCACAGGAGTAGATTGCGTGACAGGAGGAGGTAAAATGGAAGAGTGTAACTCCTTTGGTTCGAGAAGTGGTGCAATTAGCGCGGAATGTTCGATAGGAGTGTCCATGATGTTGCCGTTCGTGTTGATTTCGTGAGAAATGATAAATGGATTAGCGTGAAGTGACAATTGAGGATGTTCGTCATGATTGTAACCCGACACGGCGTGCGTTACAGACTTAACTTGTGTGTCGAGATAATCGATCAGCCGTTCTTGACTGCATACTTCGCTAGGAGGCTTAATTAGATCCATAGATTCGAAGTCGAGGAGAGCGTTCATTTCGGCCCTTGCCACTTCAAGATTCTTTTCCATTTCAAATTTCTTTAACGCTTCTTGACAATTATGGAAAGCTGCCTTCTTTTGGCGTTCTATGTCAGCCAAACTCAACTCCGCTGAAATTCTGGCTAATTTTGTTGCTGTTTCGATTTTTCTATCAGCAAGCGATTTTTGACTGATTGATGCATTCGATTTGGACGATCTTCCTGATGCCCTTGATTTCGCGGGTTTAGACACGGATGAATGAACTTCGCTTTCTTCGTTGCGCTTGAGTTCGATTAGCCTAATGTTTACAAGCTTAAGCGCTTCATTGTGCTCGCTGTTGGACTTTACGAAATCGCCTTGGAGTTCATTGTGTTTGGTTTGTTCGAGTTCGTTTAGCTCTAGGTTTTCGATGCGTGACCAGACTGCGATTACTACTTCAAACCGTGTTTCTAATTCGAACCTTTCGCTCCTCAATTTGTCGGCGTCATTACAGTCTGAAATCGCGTTGAATAAAACGTTTAGTTGCCGTTGCCAATCTCGGTAGACCCTTTGAAACTCCGATCGTAGAATACTAAACTGAAATTGACGGCCCTTTTCGGTCAATACTCTCTGCCTCTGTTCATTCATAGTTCAGTACAATCAGCACGAGCGATTTAATAACACATGCCAAGTGATCAATTGTTTACGAGTTAAGGTCAATTCATTTGTGATCCCTTATAGTGACTTCAAGTTGAAAGACTCTTGATATGCTTGCGTTCGTATTTTCAACAGAATTTCGTTCATTTAAGTATAGTGGTGAGTATCCAATGTTTAAAATCCATAGAGTTTTTACTGTAGCGGCTGGAGACGCGATATTAGTCGATGTATCCCCGGTTGGGCCGCATTGATTTATTTTCGGGAAGAAGTTTTATAACTGGGATTCCAGTCGATCGTTATGTTCTTTATTCGTGGAATCACGTAAAAACTGAAATTACAAGGGGAAAGGGTTCTAAACATTAATTAATCCTAAGCGATAAACTTGAATGAGACAATACAGTAACTCGGACAAGTACGAAATGTTACAATAGCGGTTATCTATCTAAATTACATAACAATGATGAACAGACTAATACTAAAATATACTATAACATTAATTAAAATCATACCTCTTTCCTCCGTAGGTCGATTAAGTAATTTCATGTAATTTTGACGATAATTTTGACGATGATTTGTAGTTCGATAGAATTGGAGATCAGAGCACGAGGTATATGAAACGCGATACCTATGTATTAGGATGCGCAAGCATGCATTGCGTTACAACTGCTTTCTAACATATTATAGTCTTTTTCACCCAGCAATTCGAATAGCTGGATGGACCAGCTAGGCATAAAGAGAATTTCTTTACACCCGAAGCACTCAGGCAATGCACTTACTTCAAATAGCCAGGACTTCATGCTGGATGGACCAGCTAGGCATAAAGAAAATATTTCTTTACACCCGAAGCACTCAGGCCGCACTGTACCTACCAATTCAAATAGCCAGGACTTCATGCTGGATGAACCAGCTAGGCACAAAGAGAATTTCTTTGCACCCGAAGCACTCAGGCAGTGCACTTTCAAATAGCCAGGACTTCATGCTGGATGGACCAGCTAGGCACAAAGAGAATTTCTTTGCACCCGAAGCACTCAGGCAATGCACCTACCAATTCAAATAGCCAGGACTTCATGCTGGATGAACCAGCTAGGCATAAAGAAAATATTTCTTTACACCCGAAGCACTCAGGCACTGTACCTACCAATTCAAATAGCCAGGACTTCATGCTGGATGGACCAGCTAGGCATAAAGAAAATATTTCTTTACACCCGAAGCACTCAGGCACTGTACCTACCAATTCAAATAGCCAGGACTTCATGCTGGATGAACCAGCTAGGCACAAAGAGAATTTCTTTGCACCCGAAGCACTCAGGCAATGCAACTACCAATTCAAATACTCAGGACTTCATGACCAAACGGCAATACAACTGTTACCTCCTTGTCGCGCGTCGATCGAGCACATCTCAATTTGTACGCCATTGTCGTCTCGCGAGAATTGATGTGGATATTTCGAAATAATTAATTGCAGAACATAGAAACTTTTTACCACATAAAGTACTATTCAACATGTACCAAAACGTTTGAGGGTTCTTTTGCTCAACCACTCTATTCATAGTTAGGGACCGATCTAAAGCACGAACACTGCTCAAACATGACCGAAGATGAATGGACTTATATTTCAATTTTGCGCCAAAATCCTGACGTAGCTCCCAAAAATAACACGGAAAACGTAACTGCGTATGTATGCTGTTGAAAGAATAATCCCTCGGCAATGTCAGAACGTAACCGCAATTAATCAGATTATGACGTTGCTCCGTAGCAACCAGTACCCCTGCTGTTTTAAAAATCAAGTCGGCTGCAGCTCGTTATGATAACAAGAAGCAGTCCTACGGGTATCTTCCCAAGAGAGGATATCCTGTATAATATTAATTTTCTTTTTCCCATTAATTTAGGTGTTTGGTTCTATGAAGTATATCTACTGACAGCAGGGGTTATGCAGATAGGATGGGCAACTAAAGAAAGCAAGTTCCTTAACCATGTAAGCTTAGTAGTAAAATCCTCTTTATAGTACAGGGACTGACATCTAAAATGGACAAATCTCTATCTCTTGACAGCTGGAATACTCTTCTTTATAAATGTAATACCTCCATACTATGGAGACTTTTCTTCGACCCTTTGATTTAAAGAGGTTCCCTATAAATTAAAGCACTATATTTAACGTCGGAAGTTCCTTCAGGTAGAAGCAAACTAGAAGCTGGTCTCCCAGGAAGCCGACGGTGCACTCATTCTACCCCCTCTCTCCATCAGTGCTCCGTTGTATTTAAAGCTACACGGAAAGGAAAGAAGTTGAAACAAGGATGAGAGGTCACTGAGGGTCAAACTCGGGACCTCTTGCACTGAAAGCCGTGCACTAACCAACTATGCCATCCTTGATGATTCAATAATCAGTGTTCAAAAGTGGCTTGCAAGGTCATACAGTAATTCAAGCCCTCAGTAACTCAAACCCTCAGTAACTTGAAGCAGGAAATAATGAGAACCAAGACTGATTTCCTTTTGCAGATTTGCATCATACATTTAATGTAATTTTTCATTTGATAACTCAAAGTCCTGAAAACTTGAACTGTTTTTGAATTCCCTTGAAGGTTCACGTCATCAGGAATCAACTGTGTTTCATAAATGTCTTGTTGTATATTCCAGGAAGGATATGGTATTGGAGATGATGAGTATTCCTATGCATATGATGGCTGTAGACAGTTAATATGGCATAATGCTAAAAGTCATCCACATAACCATCCACCATGGAAACCAGGTAATAACATGGATAATAACATGGGTTGTAATGACCTCTTGCCTCTGGTCAGGCAGGCCCCAGATGTACAAATAGTTGATAGAGATATCAGTAGTGCAAGTGCCTGGTCTGTAGGATTGAGAAAACAAATAGTCCTGTGTCTCTGCTCCTTGCAAATGAAGTCAGAGTGATTGATTATTAGGTAACCAATTAAGATGAGAATCTGGATAAATGAATAAATGAGATCTGTGTAAGTGAAAGAAAAAAAGAATGAATGAATGAATGGATGAAATCAATGAATGAATGAAGAAATGGAATGGCCAGATGATGCAAAAATGAATTGATTGATGTAAAGATGTATGAATGAAAGACTGAATGGATGGATGGATGGGTAGATGGAGGGATAAAGGAGTAAATGGGATGGATGAGTTTGTCAATGGAATGGAAGATAGATGGATGAACTAATAAAATGGATAGGAAGTGGATGATTGAATGAATGGATGGAATGATGGAAACATAATGAATGAGTGAATGAATGAAAAGATGGATGAATGAAAGAAAAAAATAAATTGATTTTAACATACAGTTGTACAAGTAATGGTTAGTATTAAAAGAGTATTCCTGTCTCAACAGGTGATGTATTAGGTCTTCTATTAGATCTTGATCGACGGAAAATCCAGTTTTTACTAAATGGTGGTGCTATAGAAAAAGACTTCAAAGCTAAAAAATCAAGGTATACCAAAGTCACTACTGATGCATCTTTGAACTAGGAACAAAAACTAACTCACTGCATCATTCTATTCCAGATCTGGATTTTTTGCTGCAGCTAGTTTTATGTCATTTCAACATTGTATATTTAATTTTGGTGCTGAGCCTTTTAGGTGAGTTACTTTTGGATCTACAATCCTGTGCAAAACCTCTTGGGACTTTCTCTGTGTCTGTCGTAATTTATTTTGATTGCTGAAAGAATACAACATTTCGCAAAGAATGTATCACCTCATCCCCTTTCTCCTTTTCATTGTTGAGTCTGAAAGGTTGCTGTTGTGTTTGCAAGCCCTTTGGGAAGGGGGAGGGGTGGAGGTGCACCCAGTAACTTGAAACAGAATACTGTTAAATCCTGCTTTTAAGTCCCCCCAGTTATAAGCCCCCCAAAACCTTATGAACTTGTTTGTATAAGCCCAGGGTTTATAACCAGGATTCTAAAGGATTCTAACTGGCCAAAAAAGTCCTTAGGGTTTTGCCCAGGATTATAGTTATTCTTTGGGTTAGGAGGCAGCATGGCTGAGTGGTCAGAGCGTTGGTCTCGCAATCTGGCGGTCCCAGGTTCGATTCCGGCTCTGCCCACTAGCTGAGACTGAATTTGTTCCGATTTCGATTAGTTCAAATTCAGTTTCTTGGCCATGCTTGTAATATAGCCAACTGGTTCGCCTCCTCGCCAGTTGGGATTCTTAGCTACTTTATGTTGTTATTATACTTTATTTCATTTCAGTTCATTTCAACCGCATTTGATTATATACATAGATATTTGCAGTATATAAATCTTAAACATTATTATAATTATTATTATTATTATTATTATTTTTATTTCAATAATTGATTGATTTTTTTTCTTTTTCTTTTTTTGGATAGATATCCACCACTAGTAGCTTTCAAATGCTTTAATGATCATGCTATTTTAAAAGAAGAAGATAAAGTAATACTTCCAAAGTAAGTATTTACAAAAGAGTAACAAGACAGTATGTTCAAAAATGTACATTTCATTTCATGTGTATTTTTTGCCAGAAAAGACATGAAAAACTTAATTGTTTTTATCTCTTTTTGTGATTTTAGACACATTAAAATGGCAGCAATGAGGCAAGAAAGTGTTTCAGGGGAACCATGCAAAATTTGCTTTGAAAAAGCATCAGACACCAAGCTATTACCATGTCATCATGGGTATAGTATACAACTTGCTTTTTGCCCGGGGGGGGGGGACTCCTATATATAAGAGGACGGGGATGCTCGTTGGAAATTTTGAAAATGACTGAGTGGGAGTGGCAACAATTGATTTGTACCCCTAAAAGGTACCAATTCAAAACAATAATAAAGATTAAAGTAATGAAACACTTTGTTATCGATGTGCTTTGAAGATTCAATTCAGATCATCGAAATTGTCCCTTTCATGCTTATTTTAGGTATAGTTTATTTACCCCAAAACAGTCCCTAAAAGGTACCAGCTATGTCTCTGGTAGTTCACTTAAGTCTGAGACACCCTAAAAGGTACCAGATTGCAGATTTTGACCCCTAAAAGGTACGACGAGCATCCCCGTCCATTTACGATCGGAGTCCCCCCCCCCCCCCCCCCCCCCCGGGGCTTTTTGGTCTGAACATTATTTTATAATCAAATTACACATGTAACACAGGGCTCATTGTTCAACAGTGGGTTAGTACTAACCCAAGATTAACCATTTATTTTTAACCTTGGGTCAGCTAATGAGCCCAGATCTGTAGAGCTGCCATTAGTGGTATTAATTCCAGTTGAAATACAATGTTGGTACATCTTTTGTGCGCCAATGTCACAATGCAGAGATATTGCTTAATTAAATGTATTTTTCTCTGGTGATGATGATGATGATAGTGATGATGATGTTATTATTGTTGTTGTTGTTTGGATATTAAGAGCATTCATAACGAAATGATGAAAGGCTTGTATCAAAGATTTTTATCATTTACAAAGCTTTATAACATAGACTCGATATAACGTGCGCTCTGATTGGCCAGAAAGCTTTAAACTATTTGCCCATGGGCTACACCGCGCGTGCACTGTTCGTCATCGTCCTTTTCAAATCGTTCGTTTTTAAGATGGCGACACATATCGTTCTAATTGACCGAAAAACCTATGAACTATTTCCCCATGGGCTGCACGGCTCCGTCTTTAGCGTTCTAGGCTGTGTTATAAATCAATTAGACAACAGCAAGCCGCTTGCCCATTGCGTTATAGACGCACTTGAGAAAATATAAAGAACTCTTAGCAAACTAGAGTCGCACTCGTGCCACCTACGTTTGTTAATCGTTCTTTATACTTTCTCTCGTGCCGTCTATAACGCCATGGGCGCGCGGCTTGTCTAAGTGATAACTGTTGTCTTGTTTTTATTTTAGTGATCTGTGTAGGACTTGCGCATTACGTATGGAACAGTGTCCAATCTGTCGCCAATCCATAACCGGCATGGTGCAAGTAGAACAAGAATTAGAGCCAGAATCGCCAACAAAATGACACTACTATAATAATATAAAATTTTGTAATAATTATTAGTAATAATTATTCATGAATCATAACTATATAGACCGATTTCTCAAGATTGCGAGAGTAGCTTAATTGACGGGCCTTTAACGGGCCAAGAACCCAATTTTCAAACTTCATTGGGCTACAAATTCAGAATAAGGCATAGCAAACAGAGTAAACAACAAAAATCGCTTTTTAAATCGCTTTGTTTCCAAAGAAATTCAAAATTCAAACTGTAAGATGAATATAATAATTCTTGGCCTATCAATGAAGCTTCGCGCGCAACCTTGAGAAATCGTAGCCTGTGTACCGCCGTTTCTCACCCCTCCCCCTACGGGGAAAAACGTTTTTTAACCTTGCATAGTGGGGAGGGGTGGGAAACGGCGGTACACAGGCTAGAGAAATCGGTCTCATTCAGAAAATCTGTATTCTACGTCACATTCCGAAAAATTTCTCGTTTAGTTTTTTCTGAATCAGTGATGTAGAGTAAAAAGAAAGAGAACAACATACGCCTTAATGCTTTGATTTTAGCCAGCCCTACAGTTACTGAAGATGCCACAGTATTGTAAAACCTTAGCTAACGACTTGAATATTTTTATCGAGGGGCGAATTTCAGAAAAAAATTGGAGTGAGTGATATTAATAACGATCAGAGGATTAGAGCTGGAGGGAATCATGGGCAAAACCTCGACGCTATCTCATTAAAGGCACAGGGCTTGAGTGGTTCCATAAGTGGTAGCTTTCGCTCCTTTGTAGGTCGCTATGGAGCCCCCGGGGGGGGGGCGACTCCAAGGATCGGGTATGCTCGTCGGAAAGGGCGTGGCTGGACGATTTTTAACCCTTAAGAGGTACCAGCGATAACGAGCTAATGAACATTATTATGATGAATATAAAATTGAACGGTCGACACGCTTTTGTTGGGCAAATTTCTTCCATTTGAGAACAAGATAATAAGCGATGGGCTCTTTTGATACCTAAGAGAAACCAGAAGATGCTAAAACTCTTAACTTCAATTTTAATACCCTAAAAGATACCAAATCGCTGATTTTTACCCTTACGAGATACGACAAGCATACCCGATCCTTTTACAATGGAGTTCCCCCCCCCCCGGCTATGGAGTGTGTGAACTACCACCACAGGAAGCCCAACGAGCGAAGAGACCGACTTATGGAATCAGTCCAGCACAGGGTGTGATAAAATCTGTTTTACATTCAGTATTTTTAACATGTAGTCAAATAGATTTAGATTAAAGCAGTCGATCGAAAATTATAAGTGAAGAGTAAAAAATTAAAACATACTAGTCGTTTCTAACAGAAAGTGAAGTGCTGCGAGCTGATTCATAGTACTTTATACATTGTACGAGGCTTTAACAATTTATCGATTCAGCGAAAAGTTTGATCCAAAAAACTCGTCTACACCGAACAGTGTCTTCCTTTGGAAAACGTCACAAAAAAAATCTTTTTAGTTGTTTAAGCAGGTTGGATTTCTGGCAACCATTATTGGCTGATGTGGACCTGCTGGCACTCACACTCACTACCTCTACATTAAATATTTTTCATCCATCACTCAACTCGCATGTTGATTTTTGCTGAGGGAGGAAAAACCGGAGAACCCGGAGAAAAAACCCTCGTGACATGGGAGAGTTTGGGATTGGCATAAATTTTTTTTTGGCCACCAAAAGTGGAAATGAATTTTTTTTCACTTTGGCAGGAATATTTTTTAAAGAAAATGTCCCGGCAGATTCTAATGGTCCGTCCCTAATAATAATAATTTAGCTCATTTGTAGCATGTAATTAAAGTATAAGCCTTGTGATATATAGCTAATTCAATTAACGTTGTCGCTGAAAAGCCTAAAGCCTAAAGCTTTGAGAGCGGAATCATGAAAAATTTTTATCACCGTGACATCATCAGAATAAGAAACTCACTGTATAATGTTTGCAAATTCGACAACTTGGATACATATTCCTTAATTTCTCAGATAGCCTACAGCGGAGTTTGTTAGTAAACAAAAGATAGTGGAAAGGCTTTAGCCTTTAGGCTTTTTTCAGCGACAACGTTCTGAATTGAAATAGCTATATAAGTAAAACTTCCGTTCAATAACGGCCGAGTTGACATATATATTTCGTTCTTTGGTGCACAATTTGTTGTATGTTCAGCTCTTTTTCTTAAAATCTCAGTAATTATACGATAAAAAGAAAATTACACGGCGGCTTGAAGATATGGAGTTTATCTTCTCGTGAAAAGAAATATTTCACTCGTTCGCGAGTGAGCGTATTTCTTTCCACTCGAAGATAAACTCTATATCTTCGCGCCATCGTGTAATATCCTCTATTTATCACGTTAGTGTGACATTATAAGATCTTTGATGTATGGATAAAAGGAATTCACTATCAGATTTATCATATCGATATTAGTAAAATTGCAGAGTTTCGTAAAGATTGCTCTTAAACTGACGAAGTTATGAATTTTTGTGGACGTGTTTAGCATGATAACGAGGCAGGTCGTGCATGTATGCACGTCCACCACGGCATTACTAAATCACGGAATCCACGGAATCACGGAATTCATATCTTCGTCAGTTTAAGAGCAATCTCCCCGAAAATTTGCGTTTTTATTACTATCGATGTGACAAATTTGATAGTGAATTTCTTTTCCGATAAATCAAATAATTCATAAATTCTGATAATTCCAAGCGTATTTTACATACATGCCAAAATTTCCAGATTAATTGCAAGCCGACAAATGGCCTAGGCACCTCGATCGTACATAACACAGGAAATGAATCATCGTCGATCACAAATAGTGTCGCTGCTCGCTTCGCTCGCAGCAACAAAAGCATGAAGTTGGCTCGAAAATTATTGTGGCTGTTAGGTTTCTTAACATTATTTTATTATACGTATAGAAACCTACAAGCCCCCAATATGGTTACAAGAGTAGGCAACAGACCTGTGAATTGTAAAAGAAGCGCCAAGGAGACTCAACAATTAGTGGACTTAGCTCATGAAGTGCATAAAATACTCGACGAAATTGGAACTAAACACTGGTTGATGTTTGGATCACTTTGGGGTATTCAAAGAAAACTGTACAGTCCACTTCCTTGGGATGTCGATGTAGATATAGGAGTCTCTGGAGATGATATGCACTATCAGAGTCTGTCTCGGGAGAAATTTCTCTCCGCTTTCACAACCAAGGGTTTTACGATAAAAGAGCGTCTGGATCGAAATGGCATTGTTGGTTTATTCAATTATAAGATATGTCCCTCCGGCTGGGTTGATATCTACATATTTTATGATTACTGGGGTACTATGAAACGAACAGGATGGGAGACGTGGCTTGCACCTATTAACTACAACCTTTTTTCCTCGTTCTCTTCGCGAGCTGTAGAGGGGTCATTGCCCAAGGCTCGATTTGGTGATTTTGACATGTACGTGCCCAAAGATATCCTGCTTGTTCTTAAAAGTGTATATCCTTTTAATTGGTGGGTCGAAGACAAACCTCGAAACTGTATAAACAAGAAGAAGATTTGAAAATGAAGCAAGATTTGCAGAGAATACGAAATGCACAATTGTTACGAAAGACTAGTCGGGATCGCCTGCTCTGCTAACTCGTTTATTAGACTTTGCACAAGAGCTTATTACAAGCTAAGCAAGAGTTCGTACTACAATTCAAGTTGAGGTAGAGCCAGGCTAACCAGAAAGACTTTCCTTAGTCGGAGCGGTTGTCAGAAGGAGTTCCTTACTCGACCTCGACCACTTTCCTTACTTAGGGACGGACCATTAGAAAAGTGATGGGGGAGGGGGGTGGGGCAAAAGCAAACAGGCAAAAAAAAAAACATTCCAATAAAAATTTTGAAAAAAAGAAATCTGCCAGGACATTTTCTTTAAAAAAATATTCCTGCCAAAGTAAACAAAAAAACATTCATTTCCACTTTTGGTGGCCCCAGAAAAATTTATGCCAATCCCAAACTCACTTTTCTAATGGTCCGTCCCTTAGGGCTGTACTTTCAAACACTTTCGTGTTTTGAAAATTCGTATCTCCTTGATTTTTCAACTTATATCCTTCAAACGGGCATTGTCCAGAGTATATTTCAGATAATATTGTACGTGTTAGTGAGGTCTCTAAGAGATCTAAGTCTAGATATGGTGACATAACATTACGATGTCCTAAGTATAATAGGGAAACAGAGGGGGGGAAGACATTCTTAATTTCTGCCATCAAATTATGGAATGCTCTACCAATAAATATTAGATCGAGTTCTAGTATCAACTTATTTAAAGTTAATTATCGAAAGTATTTGAAAGAATCATATATAGGACTTGATCATTTTCCAATTTCATAGAATTCTCTGTATCAAGAATTTGAAGCAATCCTGAAATTTTTAGAATAATTTTTTTATAGAAGAAATAATTTTTAGTATTTTTAGTATTGTTACAATATGATTAATAATTGTCACCATTTTAACGTACGTATATATCATTATTATTTTTTTCCTTATCATTTGTATAGTTAATATATTATTTATATGTATTTATTGTTTATAGTTTAGGAGGTCCACAAGTTTTTCAGTCCCTGACTGTAATGTGTTTTAAACCTCATTAAATAAAGTTATTATTATTATTATTATCATTATAAACTTCACAGTTTTACTGATTTTGATGTGCTCTTTCCAGCTATGGTCATTGTTTTTAAGTTTGGGAACTTTTGGAATTACATGAAAAAGCCGTTAGTATGAAATGACTGTAGCAATTCACAAAATACGTCATTTACACGTATAAGATTGCAGAATACGTCTTGGTAACAGTCCTATTCGCATTCAGCATGAAAAATTAGTTTAGAATAGTTATGTTACCATGCAGCCTCTGCCCCAAAATGCCTCCAGGTATCTGATTTTTCAAAAATGCGCCTAGTCTATGAAGTTTACTGGCAACATGACGTCGGCAACGATTTTCCGTGTAAGATTGCGAGTTTTGGACTTTATCCCAGAACTCACAACATTGTTGGAATCAATTTCTTGGAGCCGCGTGTGTCTTGTTACCCTTCACCGCGACTTTTAGATCGAAATTTGTGAATTTCCTATTTAACGAACTTCTGACGAAAAGCGACCAAGGCAGCGAGAAGAATAGGTGAAGTACATGCAGCTGAAGGGAAATGAAACAACACGCCCCATTTTGGCAAATAATTATTAATGAAAAAGCCCAGTTTGAGAAAACTTTTTGCTCGACGCCCGTAGCAGTTTCTATGGAAACTCATGGCCAGCAAGGATATTCCACAGGCCGGTGTGGTCGCGTGCTCTTGTGCATTCTCAAGTCTTTCGCAGCTTTGGAGTCTATTTCGACTAAATTATTCTATTTTGGTTAAAATCGACTGTGTACAATTAAGACAAAGGATACGAATATTTGAAAATTTCAACAGTAAATCTCTTGACTAAAAGAAGTATTCAAGGATCTCAAATTGTGAAACTTTGCGACCTATAGCTAATTCTTCGACAAAGGGCTTCTTCCATATATAAAGTTGGCATGTCCCTCACATTTTAAATGCAGTTTCGGATTCTTCTAATGTATTTTACATTTTTTTAAATTAAAGGTCCGCTTGTCAGTAATCTGGTAAGTTCCTACGAAGCAGCAGTACCTCTTCCCCCCCCCCCCCCGCCCCCCCCCCCCCCCCTCACTGAGCAGAAAAATGTTAGAGAAACCCCCCTACCCCACTGAGAGGGGAAGATAAGGTTGGTTAAGCCCTCTTCCTCCCCCCTCCCCCCTTCCCTCCCGAGGAGCAAAATGTTGGGGAAAGGCGAGGCAAACTTTTACGCCCACTCTTAAAGGCTTAAAATCGACAAGGAAAAAAAATAAATCGATTTAAAGCCCCCATACACTTTTCATTTCGCTCCGCCTCCACTGGTTGGTGAATAGTTTACATTCCAAAGGCCCGCACACACGCGATGCAACCTTCTTCTGTAGCACTGAGCGCGCAAGAAAGTTGCACCTTGACTACTCCTGCATGAAACAGTTGAGTAAGTTTATGATAAGGTTCTACTTCTATTTGTGCAAATTTTCGGAAACATTGCGCGGAGTTTTCAGCGGTGAACATACGGTGCAACGTTTTAATTTTGAGCACAATTTTTCAGAAAAATTGAATCCTGGTTTCACTTTACCTTTGTCACCAGTGGAAACTTTTTGCCCTAACACTTTCATTTAATGACGAAATTTCAGGACCGAATTGTGTAATGTATTGTTTCAAGTGGTAAAAAAATCTGATTTTTGAAGTGACTTTTCCTCAACATGAGTAAACTGGCCGAAGCAAATTAAGCCTAATTAGCTCGAATCCGCAACTAGGAACGCCTATAGGTATATCGAGCGCTTAGCGATTTATTTGAACAAATTTAAAACAAAATTTGAGTTCAAGTTTTAAGAAGCCAAAAGCTGAAGTAATTCAAAGTCATAAGTCATTCAACATTAAAGTTATAAAAATCAAAGAAGAGCATACAAGGCAATATCATGCTCATCCAATCAAATTATAGATTATGCGCATGTTTAAGAGGCAGTCTCCCTAAGATCCTCATGACCACTTTTTTTTAAGAAATAGATTTCTTTCAAAACTTGTGTGCAAAGTTACCTTTAATAGGGTTATTCTAAAATGCATTTTGTTTTTAGTATTGTATTATTCTCGCAAAGTTACAGGGGGGGTCAAGTTTAGGGGCAAATTGATGATTTTGGCTGATTTTTATTTCTGAATTTTTACTGATTTTAAACCTCTGTAGCTCTGTCAAAATTGAATTTAAAACTAAATCCTTCCACATGATAGTAGCTTTATACCTCACAAATAACAAGACATCTACAAAAATTTCAAAAATATTTTCTAAATGTAGAAATTTTATCTTCAATGGCAAACGGAAATCGAGGATTCGCAGTTTCTTAAATTATTGTCGAAGGAAAAAAATTAAATCTCAAAAGTTAGACTTCGCATGAAGTTAATATTTCCATTGTGGTAAGATGAAAGGTTGGTCTTACTTATTATAAAATAAAATCTTGCGGCCAGTGGGTTTTGGGGATGTTACAGCTCAACCAAACGTCAGCATTTTCACATTTCCGTGTTTTGAGCAAAATAACAATATGAACATTTCGCTATCTATTACGCTTTAAAAGGTATAGTTTTATGGATAATTTTGACTCAGAGTAAAACAAACCTTCGTTAGGCTTACACCTGCAGCGATTTTCAAAATAATACGAACTCTGACCTCCAAACAGTCCGTTGGAATTTGGGTTTTCGCTTCCGCCCACTTCAAACATACATACCCCAAAAATATTCATCAGGATCCCTAAAAACATACCAAATGACATAATATGATCTTTAAACGACCTGTAAAAGCTAAATGTGATTTTGGCATAAATAAAATCTTCGTATTTTTAATTTCTAAATTTGATTGACGGAAGTGATTAGAGCGAATTCGTATATCGCACTTTTACATGCTAATGAGCTCTGAATATTCTAATGAGCTGTACTACCTTGCGAAAACTAATACAAAATGATTTTAGAACACAATTAACTGCAAAATGTACGTAAAGGGAAATATAATCAGTTTTATTTTCATTTTTCAAAGTCAGCTTTCCTTTCAGGGTTGGACAAAAAACAAGAATAAAAGCCAGTTGTCTAGAACTGTTCCAAGCTTAGATTTGCTCACACTGGTTTACTGATCGACATTTTGCAAAAGCTGATTAACACTGTCCACTGGACATTACTTTAGAATTACTATTTTTGTTAACATGTATTTTTACGGTGTTTGGGCTTTTTCCTTGTTCGTGCAACTCCAAACAGCTAATTAGAATATAAGACGAGCTCATTAGCATGTAAAACTGCGGTATACGAATTCGCTATAATAAACAAATATTCCAACGAACTTTTCAATGCGTGAGTTCGCATAATTTCGAAAATCGCTGTAAATGTTAGCTAATGTCTTGAAAAAATCGTATTTGATCAGAAATGAATGATCTGGTATTGATTATAATCATTAACCCGATTCATAATCCACAACAATTCGTTTGCTCGTAACATCTCAAGATAGCATCATCACAAACATCAGTTAATAAACAAAATACATTAAAATGAAATAATCTTGAGTGTAAATACAAGAAAACACAAACTAATCACGAAAAACCTTACCATTAGTTGGCTATAATTGACACAGTCAATCGTCCCTCGTGTTGCACGAACTGGCTGATCATCAGCTATCTTTTTGTTGGTTTTCTTGCATTTTTGATTGGTTTCATCGATGGCTATAAACAACCTCTTGTACATAAAGCATTCTCAAATATTCATCAAGTGTTAAAGCAGTAAAAAACAAGGAAAACTGCTCGAATCCTCCATCATTGTTCGAGTTATTGACATTATAAAAGCTGAAACCGCTGACCAGCAAAATATATACCTAGCTGTCAAACACACGTGCAAAATGGCGAGTGTTTGCTTTCACGCAGACGAAAATTGCGGCGAATCTCGTGGAAAAACATCTCTTGTAAAATTAAGTGCATGTTATGATGATGTGAAAAGTCACCTTTTAGCATACCATTTGTCTAGAGATGACTTGTCAGAGCAAACGCTTATCCTGGCCAGGTCGGGAATTTTTGATGTAAAAGATGATGATGTAGCAAATTGGTGGGTTTGCCCACGACACAGACACAGTCTTGGAAAGTTTTGGCTTCCTAGTAAAAGATCGTGCAATATGCCGAATCACTGTGGTGCTCTTAAGACTTTGACAGGGAGAGATGTTATAACACTGGATCTCGCAATATGGGCACAAAAACTGTACGGTTTAAATGTGCAGCTTGGAGCACGTAAGTGAACTGTTGTAATTGGTGAGGATATCTGTAATACCGGGGTGTTCGCAAGCCGAGAGTTGACAGTTTTTGGTGATTCAAGTATTTTAGGCCTACTTTAGATTTAGTGCATGTGATATCATATTGCACGCAATAGGATCGTGTATATGTTAAATGGCGGGGCCTTTTCATAAAGGCTAGGGGCGTGGTAATTGAATCGAACATGTCAGTTATAATACTATTTTATAGTACGCATTTGCAAATGCCCGTAGTAAGAGGCGTGCTGTTGTTAGTTCGTAGTAATAATGTGGATTTGTTCCTCCCAGCTATATGCTGTCCATGTCGCAAAAAACTAAAAGCATCCAAGGCAAATAGCGAGCAGGCCGAATCTGTTGATTGTGACTCCTTGTACAGGTAATTGTTCATTTACTTAATAAATTATCAAATTTATTAAACCTAATCATACTTGTAGTGAGACCAAATACAATAAATATTTGTTTTGAAAGTAGTTTTTCCTACAAACTAAAATAATGAAGAAATTTAAAAAATGCGCATGCGTGCTATGCCCAGTTATGTGGCACACAGTGGTTTATTTAGTGCTTTGTACTAATATATTTAAGGTTGCGCTTCAGCCAATCAAAGCGCATGTTATATACATTACAAATATTTATATAAATTTTCACAAAAACTTATTGAATGCTTTGGTATTATCGGTAGCAGAAGTCCATAACTGTGTTTATCAGGTATTGGGGTTGTGTCCGATGCTACGCTTAAATGTTTTAGGACCGACTTTAATCAAAACTCAAATTGACATATTTTGTACAAGTAAACAATCACTAGAATATTAAAATTTCAGTTGCATTTTTTTCTTTATTTTTTCTCTTTAGATCAGCAAAACAATGTGCCGCTGAAGAAATCCAACAGACTTTACTCTCTCCATCGCCAGCCACACCTTTTCATATGAGAGAGCCAGATTGGCTCCCAGAGACACCCGACAACCTCGTTGATGAAAGTCTCACTACATTGAATGAATGTTTTTCGACATTATCAACTGTGCTACATACAAAAAGTGAGTTTATGCCTCTCCAGTCCAGAATGACATCAAATTGGGACGATGCTTCTCAGAAAGAACGACAGCAATGCGTAAAGACAGCCAAGGCTGCTTGTGAGATGGTCTGTGATGTAATTGCTCCTAACGCAAAAGACGAACTCCTAAAGTACCTTAACGCAACTGAAGAAAATACGTCAGTTTCGAAGGAACTCGAACTTTTAATGTGGATATATAAAAACGCCTCTTCAAAATCTTTGAAAACACAAATACTCAGTATTTACGCCGACTGGTATCCTGTTAAATTTCTTATAAAACAACATGAAAAATATGAAACGATTACCGAATGGCAAGTGAGAAAAGCTAAAGAACATGCAAAGAAAACAGGCCCAGGCATTCCTGTTGAGAAGCTTAATAGACACCGTGTAAGAGTAGATGTGAAGAAGGTAGATCACTTCCTGGGGTTTATAAACCGACCGTACTTTTATCAAGATGTGGCATTCGGCACTCGCAAGCTGAAATTAGAAAGTGGAGAAGTTCTTTCAATGCCAAACGTGGTACGAACTGTTACGAGATCAACCATTATTGCTCAGTATTTAAGTTTTTGTGAAGAGGAAGAAGTTAAACCATTGAGCCGATCGACCCTTTACAGAATCTTAGAAGTAAGAAAGTCATCACAGCGCAAATCACTTCAAGGCCTCGATAATACAGCCGCTGACGGTGCATCTGCTTTTGATACTTTAGAGTCAGTTCTTGATCAGCTAGAGAAATCTGGAGCCTCCACTGAGTGGATCAAGACTACAAAAACAGCCTTGAAAGACAGCAAGAGGTATCTCAAAACCCAGTACAAAGTTAACTGTAGAGAGGATAGCAGCTGTGCTGATCACTGCTATGTATTCGCTTTAAGCGATGAAACAGACAAGGATTTTCAAAAAACCTGCCATAATGAGCACAACGCTATATGCAGCAATTGTGAAAGATTAAAAGGTGTATTTCAAGAAACCGAGAAAAAATGCCAACAAACCATAAGTGATATCGAGACTCGAGACGATTTACTTTACGATATACAGAATTCCAAAACAGCTATTGAAAATTGGAAGGCACACATTTTACGGTCAGAAAACCAAGATCGAGCGAAACAAGATTGCTTAAAAAGCGTCGACGCGAATACCATAGTTATCTTGTTAGACTGGGCTATGAAATTCACTCAAGTTAAGTACCGCGAAAAACAATCTGAGTGGTTTGGGAAGAGGGGTTTGAACTGGCACATCTGTACTGTTGTGTCTATGAATGATCAAGGTAAAAAAGAACTTACATCGTATGCGCACCTATTTGATTCTTGTACTCAAGATTGGTTTTCGGTCCTTTCAATCATTGAAAATATCCTGAGTACTCTCAGAGCCAAACATCCATCCATTTCCAAAGCGTACCTCCGCTCAGATGAGGCGGGTTGTTACCACAACAACTTTATCATCGCTGCACTCAAAGATGTCAGTAAACGTGTTGGCATTGAAGTGGAACGGTATGATTTTTCTGAGCCACAGCACGGCAAGGATTTGTGTGATAGAATACTATGTCCATTGAAAGCATCTATCAGGAAGTTCTGCAACGAAGGGAATGACATTACAACAGCTGCTGAAATGAGAAATGCACTGAAAGAAAGGCCCGTTAAAGGTACAACTGCATCGGTGAACATTGTAAATACAGAAGCAAACGAGCTTGAAGTAAAGAGGATTCAACGTTTTAGTGCTTTACATAATTTCTGCTTCGAGGATAATGGCGTGCGAGTATGGAAAGCGTATGGTATTGGAGACGGAAAGTTAATTCCATATGACAAGTGGCAAAGCAAACCACAAGGCCCCACTTTGCTTAAGGTGGAAAACGGGCAAGAATTCTTTCATCCATGTTCACAACGAGTTGTGAGAGAACCCGCAGCTGAAGCAACTGAGAGTAGCACATACCAATGTCCAGAAAGTGAATGCTATGTCAGCTTTGAAAGCTTAGAAGATCTGGAAGTACACATTGAAATTGGACAGCACAAGAAGCAAGAGGGTTTGTGTTTATATGATAAACTTAGACTTGATTGGGTCTCAAGGTTTACAGAGCTAACTCTTGAAGAAGATAATACGATCAAACCACAATACCACAAGAATAAGGGAAAGTCAAGTTTGTCGAAGGGCTGGGCACTCCACAAATTAAAGGGCAGTGGCAAACGATTTTCCAAACAAGTCAAGGATTATCTTATTGCTAAATACGATCTGGGGGAAAAGACAGGGAACAAATGTGACCCCAAGAAAGTAGCAGATGATATGAGACATGCAAAGCTACAAAATGGAGACAGACGCTTCACAAGAGAAGAATGGCTAAGTGCAACTCAAATCAGGAGTTTGTTTTCTAGAATAACAGCTGCCCGTAGAAAGCAAAGTAAACTAGGCACACAGATCCCTACCGATATTGATGATGATGACCTTGATGAGTGGTTGGAAGACGTGGAGGCGATTGAAGATGCTAATGAAAGAATAGCTATCATGGACAGTGTCATAGCAGAAATAGCATTGCAACATCCAATTGTCTACGACACCTATGACCTATGCGAGATGCGCAAGAACAACGGAGTGAAAAATTTTAATGTTAAGATGCTAAAAGAAATCTGCCAGGAACTGGAAGTACAATTAAAGTCCCGTGATACAAAGCCCATGATACTTGAAAAGCTCGAAGCTGAACTGTTAAAATGTACCTGTTGCTGTTCAAAAGAGTAAAAAATATTCACAACCCAAACAGCTATAGAGTAAGCGAATAATTGAAAAAAAATTATTGAGAGATAGTTAATAATATTATAATCGTATATACTGAACATTTTTTCTTCTTTCTACAAACGTTCTTCATTTCGGCAATAGCGGAGTTCGATACACTCATGTCGCTTTTGGGGGGGAGTCTTACCTTCCACAGTCTCCTGCTGACGAACCAGCTATGGTGGAAAACTTCGTACGCGTTTCGCCTTCTGGCCTCTTCAACGTTCTCTTCAACGTTGAAGAGGCCAGAAGGCGAAACGCGTACGAAGTTTTCCACCATAGCTGGTTCGTCAGCAGGAGACTGTGGAAGGTAAGACTCCCCCCCAAAAGCGACATGAGTATTTTTTCTTCTATTTTATAGATTGGGTTTCCTGTGTTATTTTGCGTTTCCTGTGCTATGCTTTACTGGTCAGCGGTTTCTGTTGTACAGTAGCTGATGGACCTGAAATAAGGATTTTTACGCATAATCGACAGCTAGCAAAACGTCGAAATGGCTTTTAAACACAAGAATGTATTTACCGCTAACATTTAGATGTCAAAACTAATTGAAACTGAGAAATAACGTAAATAATTCTTGATGATTTCGCTGATTGCCGAGTTGACAACACGATGGATAATCGATCGTTATCAGACAACTTATGCTGGGTAAGGTTTCAAGGGCGGATTCAGGGGGAGGGTCGCGGGGGTCAGGACCCCCCGTGTTTATCAATGAATATGTCGTGAATTTGCGACAGCAGTAATTTTTTTTCTGTGAAAAGACTCACTTTTAACATTCATTGAAATATTACTAAGCAATGCCAACCCTCTACCCATTCAGTTATAATATAATATTTTTGTTTCTAATAAAAAGTGTTAAAAAATCACTAGTCTAAGCAATTAATGTCATATTTTCAGCGAGTTTCAATGGCTTAAGACCTTTTCGTTTGGGTTCCCTGTTTGTAAACGTCACGTGACCCCCACCTTTGAAAAATCCTGGATCCGCCCTTGGGTTTCTTATGATTAGTTTCTGTTTTCTTAAATTCACCCTCAAGATTATTTCATTTTAATGTATTTGATTTATTAACTAATGTTTTTAATTGCTATAATGATGCTATCTTCAGATTTTACGAGCAAACGAATTGTTGTGGATTATGAATCGGGTTAATGATTATAATCAATACCAGATCATTCACTGCTGATCAAATATTGATTTTTTCAAGACGTTAGCTAACGTTTAAGCCTAACGAAGGTTTATTTTTATTTTGAGTCAAAATCGTCAAAATCAACCATAAAACTATACCTTTTTAAAGTGTAATAGATAGCGAAATGTTCATATTGTTATTTTGCTCAAAACACGGAAATGTGAAAATGCTGATGTTTGGTTGAGCTGTAACATCCCCAAAACCCACTGGCCGCAAGATTTTATTTTATAATAAGTAAGACCAACCTTTCATCTTACCACAATGGAAATATTAACTTCATGCGAAGTCTAACTTTTGAGATTTAATTTTTTTCCTTCGACAATAATTTAAGAAACTGCGAACCCTCGATTTTCGTCTGCCATTGAAGATAAAATTTCTACATTTAGAAAATATTTTTAAAATTTTTGTAGATGTCTTGTTATTTGTGAGGTATAAAGCTACTATCGTGTGGAAGGATTTAGTTTTAAATTCAATTTTGACAGAGCTACAGAGGTTTAAAATCAGTAAAAATCCAGAAATAAAAATCAGCCAAAATCATCAATTTGCCCCTAAACTTGACCCCCCCTGTAACTTTGTGAGAATAATACAATACTAAAAACAAAATGCATTTTAGAATAATCCTATTAAAGGAAACTTTGCACACAAGTTTTGAAAGAAATCTATTTCTTAAAAAAAAGTGGTCATGAGGATCTTAGGGAGACTGCCTCTTAATTATGGTCAGAAATAATAAAAAATGTTTTTAATGTATTAAAAGCCTGCAACCTTAGTATTAAAAATCTGAGAAACAAGAAAAAAGAGCTAAAAGGAAGGAAAACAAGAAAATAAAGAAAAAAAGAAAAGAAAAAAAGAAAAAAAGAATTCGGTCCCGACAAGGCTTGGACAAATGGGAAACCCCCGGAAACACAACAGCAAAGTAAATAAACAGTTGAAAAATAGGAAAAAATAAATTAAATTTTGGGACGATTCTCCCGAGACATTCATAGAAGCTGAGACATCGAATCGACTTACGTTACGGATGAAGATTTCGGCCCCATCCACGCTATCCCGGTGCTACATAAAACAGTTGCCTTAGCCCGAAGGCCAGGGAGGGAGACGATATCCGGACCCTAATCCATACCTTTAGATATCACCTTAGACCGCTGCGCTACCTAGACACTTAATGATTTTAATGTCTAATTGGGGTAGTCTATTCGGCGAAGTTTCATTGTAATGCTAATATGCTATCTAATGTCTCCAGGGAGACAACAGAACCAATCAAAGTCCAGCCTTCTAAAGAATTATTCTATAAAAAGCTAATAACAATAAACAAATAAATAATAGGAAAAATTATAATACAATGTTTTTGTGAACAGTTTTAGCGCAGCTTATCTTTGCAACACAGGAAGCCCGCGCTGTGTAATCTCAAAAAATCAAAAAACAAAACAAAACAAAACAAAAAATGCATGACTTAAGGAATTCTGGACACCGGAGTACGCAAAACTCTTTGACGTCAGCACCAATGTAATGAACAGTCTTCAAATCACTAGATGCTCGGCAGTCTGATTCATCTAATACAGGAGCCCATTACTAATAATAGAGATTTGAAGGGATTCTGATCTCGCGATCGAGGATTATGCGACAGGAGATAATTTTAAAATCCATGGCTATAACTTGGTCATAAAGACGACGATATTCGCACATTGAAAGGAATGTGCTAGAGCCATCGTTTCCTTCCCCAAGTTTCTTACATTGGCACTGCTACAATGTCAATTCCCAATGTATGTACTGGTCAGATTTTGCCTTGTTGTATGGTCACTTTTTGGCTTCAGACTTATTCATACGTGCGTTGTAAGCAAGGCGCGCGCACGATTCAACTTGGCTCGCAACGTTGCGCGGAAGAGCATATGCATCAGTGCCCCTTTTCATTTGCGCGTAACGTTGCAAGAAAGTTGCATTATATGTCCAGGCATTTGGCACATTCTTGAGCCATGAGAAAAGACAAGGTCTTCTGATGACCCTGCTTGCAATTTGTCTCGCACTCTAATCTCTAGACTTTCCCTTCCTTACTGGGATTACGGGGTCAGTATCCTTTGTGTCAAGTTGTAGTGATACGTGGCATGGTTGGCCTAGTGGTGAGAGCACTGGCCATTCACAGCTGTGGTCCTGATTCGAGTCCCAGCTCGGGCGCTGGATCATATGTGAACTGAGTTTGTTTGATGTGTTGATGGACACAGACCCTAAATTATTCTATCAGTCTAATACTGGTTATGTTGTAAAAGTTTTTGGATGCCCTTGCGGGTTCAAATACCGTATTTACTTGTTTTAGTGCCGCGACGTTTCTTTCTTTCTTTCTTCTTCTTCTTCTTTTTTTTTGGGGGGGGGGGGGGGGCGGGGGGGCGGGGGGGGGGGTTCTGAAGCGGCGCTGATTCGAGGGCGGCGCTAATTCGAGGGAGGAGTTTATTAAGGGTCATTAAGAAATCATAAGGCTCATAAATGATTTAATAAGTGAAGCAAATGTTAACAAAATATACATGCGCGCTTCAAATGTACAAAACCTCTATTTTACACAATTCAACAATGAGTTAATTATACCGTACCGTACTTGGTTTTCCTTATTCAAGATGACAGTCTAGTGGAAGTCTTTGGAATAATCGCTACACTGTTTGAACAAATGCGGCGCAGCGCTAATACGAGTAAATACGCGGTATGGAATAATTGAAAATCTGTCGTATCGTATAAAGAGTACTTGTATCACTGATATTTTGAGCCTCGGGAATTCCCCAGTTTTATCTACTATAGCAAAAGGGCCAAGACTTGAACCATCAGTTAGTGTAGATTTCGTACGACTGTTAAAACGGCACCGCACGGTTACGGCAGGAATTTCAAGTGTTTTTACGGACAACCCCGGGGGGGACTCCTATATATAAGAGGACGGGGATGCTCGTCGGAAATTTTAAAAATGACCCCTAAAAGGTACCAAAGCCATATCCGGGTGGGCGTGGCAATACATGTTTTTACCCCTAAAAGGTACCAACTCAAAAACACTAAATTTAACATTTTGCATATTTTAGTCAATCAAGCGATCAATTGTGTCTATTTATATACGAACAATTTGATGGTCGTGCAATCCGATCTTTGTTTCCAGTATTAATCGTTGATAGAGGAAAAAATCACCCTTAAAGGTACCAGCTATGTCTCTAGTAGTCCACTAAAGTCTGGGACACCCTAAAAGGTACCAAATCGCTGATTTTGACCCCTAAAAGGTACGACGAGCATCCCCGTCCATTTACGATCGGAGTCCCCCCCCGGGCGGACAACACAGCACTGACACGATTACGGCAAGGCGCGGTCCGTTTCACACTCATACGAGAACTGCTCTATGTAAGCACTGTTTTTCCATGGTCTCAGATTTCCTTATTGCATCTTTATACACCAACCCAATCAAACTAGTTTATTCACTAGTTTCTGTTTGAGTTCAAAATAATGGATTTCTGCTTGTATGTACTGTATGACAATGGTGGACTTAGAGTGCACGCCACATATCCGTGAAACAATTACTATTCAGCGTGATATTAATTTTAGTTCTCAACTGTTTAGTTATTGACAAATTAAGAATTCACTGACGCATGAACATCAAGAAACACAAAGACAGCTAGATATGTTGCTATTGTTATTTGCACTGTTCTGCTTCAGTGCTATCACTAGTTTGCACAAAATAGTGCAATTAGACAACACATGTTAAAATTTGTTTCACGGATATATGGCGAGCACTCTATTAAAAACAAAGGCACAAATATCTATCCATATCTTTCGGTGACTTTAATCACAAAATTGAGTGAACAAAATAAGCATTACCTTTTTGTCACATTTAAAACACATCACAAAGATATCAAGCATATACAAGATCTTTAAAAAATTCTGATCAACAGAGTTAGAACTTCTGTTACATCCCCATAATACAATGACAATGAATGGTCTACTTTAGACATCGATATTATGAGTGGGGTGAGGGACGATAGGCTATTTTACGGCTCTTTAGGACAGTCCACTTATGACGCTTGTAGTAATATGAGGCAAACATGATAAGAGACAGAATAACCAAGGCCTGAAAAAAGAAAATGTTAAAATTAGTTGTCTGAATTATAAACATAGAATAGGACTAATAAGGGCTCAGATTTTTCTGAGTTTTTTTGACACTCAATGAAGCATACATGATGAAAATTCTATCATCTTTCCAAGTACATTTCCATTCATTTGACAAATAATTAATAATAATTATTGGTGTACCTTCATTCCCATCCTTTTTCGGTCATCATGATCAGGTTCTGAGTTTTAAGAAAAGAAGAAATTAGATGTTTATAATGCTGTCATCTTTCAGATTAAAGAATTTGCTATTTTAATGTTAAGACTGCCTCAAATTTGCCATGGAAGTATCACTGTAAGTTCACTACTGTATTCATCATTTAATCACCAAGTGAAAAGGCATTGTCACAGCATAGCATGGTCACAGCACAGTGCTCAATGCTTTACAATATTATTATCTGATACAAGAGGGAGCCAGTTGCAAAAAGTTGTTGTCAGTAACAGCTTTAAGTCACCTACCTGCTGACCACTTCAAGAAAGTAGATACATCCTTAGCTAGTTGACTCACAGATGCAGGAGTTCCTAACCAAACCAAACAAATAATCAACACAAGTAACACAAGTATACCGACCTGTATTCTCCAGGCCTGAGATCTTGAAAGGCCAATTAGTGGTAATCCTGGATTAATTCTTAGGATAACACTTACTATTCACTTTAATCCTGGATGTATTTAGTTCTAATCAGGCAGGAACTGGCCCTGAAACACAGGCAGCCAACACTTTTGCCAACTAATGGTCTGTCAAGCTATGGCTACTTTTGTTTAACAAATTATCTGTTGAGTACCTCAGGCACTTGATTTGCAAAATAATATCAGTTCAAATTTTGGGCTGCTTATTTAAGTTTCTGGAGAACAGTGAACAAGATATCAAGAGGGATCATATTGTAATATCATACCATCTTCATATTCAATGATGTCATTATACAATGCTTGGGCCATGGCTATAGCTTGTCCAGGGAAGTAAGCATTGAAATAAAGGTCCTCTCTCAGTTCTACACCAGCAGGGGGATCACAGTAACCAGTCAATATCGAGAAGATATAATCCTAGATTCAAATGAAACTATGTATCAATATTATTGAGATAATGTTGGTTGTAAGTGTGTACATGTACAAATCCAGTTGTAATACACATAATTGTAGAGCGTACTCCCTCTAAGCTGTTTTCACAAGTGACAGAGGCAGAGGAGGAAGCAACAAATGCATACTTGGAGATTTAACACAACCCAGGCAAAAACTCCACAGTGCTAAACACAGCCTAATTCACACTTGGATAACTATCACAGTTTGATTATAGAGTAGATTTCACAAGACTGTGAAAAAGGCACCATAAGGTCACCGCATGGTTATGGCAGGAATTTTCGAATGTTTCTAAAGACAACATGGCACTGACGGGTCAAGGCATGGTGCTGTCCATTTCACACTCATATGAAATCTGTTCTAAAACAGTTGTAGCTACTGCTAGTGTTCTATTTTATATTATCATATGGCTAGATAAATTCCTGAATTCTGATTGGCTAACGCATGGTCTGTATTTTGCCATATCAGGACCGCTGTCCCGGATGAAAAGAAAAGTTTGTGTTTGGCAATAAATTGTTTTAGCGGGACTTCTCAAAGCCATATCATAAATAAGTTATTAACCTCGTTTGCTCGGTCTGTATGGGAAAATATCAGACCTCGGTCTTTTTGTACAGACCTCGCGTCAAGATATTTTCCCATACAGACTTCACGCTCCGTTAATAACCCTTTAATATATAGATGAGAAATAATTTGGTAATAACAAAGGAGTCATACCTCACCACCATGTCTAGCAAGACTAATTAAGCTCAAGTCTGGTGGATAAGCACCTGAAAATAACACAAAATGTTACACTCAATTTTACTAGACTCTAACTATTTTCTAACTATTACAAAAGCTTCTTACCAGCATTGGCTGCTCTAGCTGCTTCTTCATTTTTGTATGGTTGTGGAAGAATATCTGAGAGCTACAAGAAAATCATTATAGCAAATGAGTACATTTGAATGTGATAATTTGATTTGTGCAATTGAATGGATAAATCTATCATCTTCTATGTAGGTTTTACTACCCACCTTGCCAGGTCTTGTAAACATTTCTCCTTCCTCATCAGGACCATCTTCGATGTCATACTATGGAAACAATGAAAATCATAAGAAGTTACAACAATGGGTCATGATATCCATCAAAGCACTTGAGCATTCATCACTTCATGGCATACACAAGCCTCATCAAATATAGCTCTCAGGTGGTATTTCTCAGCCAGTCAAAAAGCAAAAACTCCAAAAACAGATTGTGGCAAAAACCTTTTTGACTTATACCATTGTAGTTATGTACAGTATTGTTACCTCAGCAGCTATAGCCTTCATTTCTTCTTCTGTATAACATACACCAACTAAGTGACGGAATGCAATTCTTTCCATACTATGACATGCTGCGCAGACTTGTCTGTACACCTGGAATCCTCTACGAATACTATCATGATCTAAGGCACTAAATACACCCTTATGATTCCATGGTAGTTTGGGAGGGTGAAGCTCTACTTCTTCAGCATTGACATCAGGTTGTAACAGATAGCCTGTTATAAAGCCACCAGTAGCTAGTGAGCCCAAAGTTATCCACGTAGATGTCTATAAAGATACAAAAATACACATTTGGAATATGAAATTGGGTACAAATAATAGTGATGAAGGGATGCATACAAGAACAATGCATGTGATCTCTGACTAAATTCAGAGATCTACTGCTATATTTTTGTAGTTTTTTTAGTGCAAAGCTCAAAACTGTGACCAGTGTTAATGTATTTGCATAGTCTTTGTCTCACCATCCTTCAATTAGCATTCAGATAAGAGAATCCTCCAATGCTAATGATTGCTAAGTTGAATACATTATGGCTGGTCATACTTTTAAACTTTGAGCTGTAAACAACTTTAAAGTAGCTATTTCTAAACAGACATCCCATATTAGATTGCTCTTTCACCAAAATTTATATGCCCAAATGCTAATTGGAATTTGTATGAATATGCCATGGTGTAAAGCATACTACTAATACTGGACACTGTGATATTTATACCACCGATAGAGAAACTTCCATACGTCTGGGAAAACAACCTGGTCACATCATAACACAGTTAAAGCAGTAATTTTTAATGTTATTATATACAATATGTTACAGTATAGTACAGTTAGTTTCCCACTTGCACAAACTGCTCTTTCATATGTATTAATACCTTAGATTGGCTAGCTGTTTGTGCTACTGAACCTGATGATCTAATTTGTGCCTGAAAGAGAAATGATAATAATGGAATCATGTGTATATTAAAATACATCAGAATAATGAAACACTTTAGTATTGAACACATGTGTTCTTGGATGCAATGACAAAGTTAATTTGTCCAAATTGAATACAGATTTGCTGGTACTTTTTACCATATTCTAAACATCATATCATGAATTGCAAAAAAATATGAAAACTTCTATATGCATAGTTATTAAATACAACTTTTCGAGAGAAAAATCCAAATAAAACAGTTTAGCCATATCAATACAAACTATGTAAATATACACTGCGATCAATAATTGTTATGCAACTGCAATGATCGATTCTTGTTACGTCGCAAGCTCGTAGCACTTGAAATGAACACTACCACGAAATTACAGCATAATCTCAAAAATAAATCAATTCCAAAGTATATCATGACTATAAAATAACATCTTTATGTTCATTTTTCTCATAGAACAGACGGAAGATGATGGAATAGCCAAACACCGGTAAAAAGGTCAAATCCTTGAGTAGCTTTATCAGTACATAGGTAGCAAGGTACAAATGTTCCCCGATTTTCAAACAAATTTATCTAAAACTTAGGTTTCTCTTAACAGGCATACGTAAAAAAATAAGAACTCATTACTGCTGCGTTGTTAGATTGTAGTTTTACCTTCAAGAATTCTGGAAAATGCCGGGAAAAGTTCCTCAATCGGACCACATTTCTAAACGCCATTTTGAAATCCTTCCCCTTCTTACCCACAAAACATTGCGGCATGCGTATATCAATGCGCATGTCTAAACTTGGTGACCGCGCAAATTTTGAAAATTCAAAATGGCGGACGGAGCAGGAAAATAAAATAGAAAATAGAAATATTCATTTTGAATTAGAAAATACCTTAGCAGATTTAAGGACAATAAGGTAAGATTCCACTTCTCTTCTCAGCACAAACCTTACTTAATTTTTCAGATTGTTTCCGTGGGTCGTAGGCAAAAGGTTGGTCAAGTTCCCGTCAAAGATTTCTCTTTTGAAACTTTCGTTTCTTTGTAGAAAATAACATGGGAATCCTTACTGACGGTAGAGGGAGAAAACAGTTAACTTTTTTTCTTATTAAGCATTGCAACAAAGTCTGGTAAGTGTAGATTATGAGGCTGTAGTTCTGTGGTAACTTTATTAATACCTGGACCATTACCTGTATTCATAACCTTCAAAAGGACACACCCATGTGTTAGAAGTAAAAGCACTTAAATACGTTTAAGCATTTGTACAACATTGTGGACTCACTACTCCCTCCCCTCCCCCCTCCCCATCTGCTTTTGCCCAGGGTCCCAGAGGATGGTCAAAAGTGTGAGAAAAGGCAAATAGGCGAGCAATGAATATTGCAGAGTTTCATCCATTCCTCTGGGAATCAAAAGACAAAGAAGCATTGTGTAGCCATGCATTTTGGATGAACAAACGACAAATGCTAATGAGAAATCTTTTGTTGAAGCTCATCCAAGATGGCTGCCGTGACATCATAGCTAGTCAACCCAGTAATGATTAAATGATTTTTGACAAGCAGTTTCACTCTCTCTAACCCTATTTATGTTCCACCCTGTTTACTTGTTGCTGCAATTATAAGTGTTCAAGTTATATTTCTAAGCAAGGCCTCATGTAGGTTATCATAGCTGGGTCATGCAAGTGTTTTTTTATAATATTTGAACTAAGATTTTCCTTAGTTTTATTGGATTTGCAAATCCATGGTGGCTCACTAATCCAAGGCCCATCTCTTATCTTGAACATCATACATATGCTTTTATTTACTCAAGTGCTTTGCTAGTTTTTTTATGAATTACTGCATTTTGTTGTTTTATTTCCAGTATACTCAGTTATCTGGCTGGTGTTGTTTGGTTTTGTGCGCTATCAGATTCTTCACTCAATAACAGAACCTACTTCTCTGAGAATGCTCTTCTACCAGGACAAGTAGAATCTGAGTATTACAATCACAGAGTGGCTCTAAGAATCTCTGCTGAGCTAGAAAATATGAAGGAAAAGCAGAGGTATAAAGTTCATCAATCAATCCATCTGTCAATTCAGTCATTCATCCCATCGTTTATTTATTTACTTATTCCTTCATTTATCCATTCCCTTATCAGAAACATATTTACTCATTCATTAATAGATTGATCTGCTCATTCATCCATCCATCCATTCTTTCCTTTCTTCCTTCCTTCCTTCCTTCCTTCCTTCATTCACTCCCCATCATTAACTTATTCACTCATTAATCAATAGATAGATCTGTTCATTCATTTATTTGTTCATTCATTCTTTCATCCATCCATCCATTCATTCATTCCATCCATTCATTCATTTATTCATTCATTCATTCATTCATTTATTTATTCATCCATACACTCATTCATCCATTCATCCAGTTATTCATTCATCCATCCATATATCCATTCATTCATTCATTTATTCATCCATCCATCCATATATTCATTCATTCATTCATTCATTCTTTCTTTCTCTTATCCATCCATCCAATTATTTATTCATTAATTCATCCATTAGATGTTATAAAATATTGAAAAACAGTCCATTTCTCTGCAGAGAAAATATCCCAGTAGAATGGCTATCCAACAAGATGACAGAAATTGGTCTCCACACCTACAAACAGAACTTTACTGTCCAAATCCCTTTGCCAGAATCAGAAGGACCATCAGTGATCAAGGGAACAAATGTGTATGGAGTCCTCAGGGCACCGAGGATTGCAGGCACAGAAGCCTTGGTATTTTCACTGCCTTATCACCATGGCAACAACATGGGTGGTCTCGCACTGATGCTATCTTTAGCAGATCACTTTAGAAGTATGAGTTTATGAATCTTAGTTTATCAAGAGCAGGGGGTTTATTAAGATTTTTAAGGAGCAAGGATGGCACAGTTGGTTAGTGCGTGGCCTTCGGTGCGAGAGGTCCCTAGTTCAATCCCCAGTGACCTCTCCATCCTTGTTTCGACTTCATTCCATTCCTGTGTAGCTTTGAATTAGCTTTAAATACCGTAAAACGGAGCACATGATGGAGAGAGGAGGTAAAGAGGCGCACCTTCGAACGCTTGATACATGAGCCTTTGGCTCGGGAGACTGGGCAACCACTCCCCGCGGACTCGAAGTAAAATAAATTACCTTCACCTTTACCTTTTACCTTTTTGAACTGGAGAGCATCTGGCCATGACACCCAGGCAAGATTACAGATATTTATTTTCAAAAATTGGTTTAAGTTTCTTGAGACAGCTGGGCAAAACCCATCAAAGATGTGTTCATAGCCAGTCAATTTGCCCAGTGCATGGCCCTTAATAAACCCACTGCAAGGGAATGGAGAAATAAAGTCATGATGTCATGTTGCCATGGTTTCAAGATTAACAAACAAATAAATTTTATAAAAAATATCTGTCTTCACTTCAGGGCATTGCATGTGTTGATATTGGAAGTTTACTTTTAGTGCTTAAGCCGTGGATACGTGTACAATTTTTGCTTGCACAGGCAATGCTGTTTTTTGACATCACCAAACATTACAATATTGTACACCATATTTGTTTATGAAAACCAGTCCTTCATGTCATACCACTTTTATTGCCAGCATTTGCTGCCAGCATTTGTCCCTTATTTAGCTACCACGTTAATGATTTCAAAAAATTGCATCACCTGAGCAATGTAGCTTGTGTAGCCATGGCTTTAGTCATCTAAAGCCCAGCACAATGAAACTTCTTCTGCATCATTGTTGCAGTTGCACCATGTCAACCCTTGCAATGTTGTGTGCAATGTAAAAGTTGCAGAAGTAGAACTCGATCCTGATATGCAACTAATAATAATTTATTCACTTGTAAAGCACAAATATCAATTGGAGTAATTTTCAAATGTGCTTGTAAAACTTTTTAAAAAGTGTGCTTGTAACTTTTTCTGCAACGTTGTGTGCAACTATTGTAGGGTTTGATACACAGTACAACTCTGTCTACATGGAGTGTTCCTGGAAAAGTTGTAAGAATAGAGCATTGACGTGTGTGTCTGTGCCCATAAAGTGACAGGAGATCTATAAAGGGTTTAGTGAGTAAATTTGAACAGTTGTAATAAATTGCCTTTCATATCACAGGCAAGAGTTACTGGTCCAAGGACATTATATTTCTTGTAACTGAACAAGGTTCTCTTGGAATGCATGCTTGGCTGGAGGCTTATCATGATATACCTAATCCATGTGAGTACATTAGACTTTGACACAACACATTTGTATGACTGTGGTAACTGCATGGTAATGACCACACCTTGTAAAGATGATTCCACTTCATAAAGGATTCACAGTACAATAGTTAGAAGAAGTAGAGCAAATGTGAGCAAGGAGTTCATATCAAAATCACTTTCAGCTATAACATGCAGCTATATTTGTCGTTACAAAAGCTGGTGGTTTTCTTTCTTTTTTTTGACATCTTCTACCAAGAACCCTGCTTATGGCAATGATAATGTATCGCTATGAGGATGTCACTTCTAAGCAACCCTTATAAAATAATAATATGTTGATTAGAATTATAGCTATAGGACGAAATAGATTATGCAAGGAAATTTCATTCCAATGTACCTGACAGACTGCATTGTATTTTCATACTGCAGACATCAAATCCTTGCCATTAGAGGGTCACTCAGGGTCTATTCAAGCTGCTATCAACTTAGAGACCAATCAAATCCCTATCAGTCGATTTGATATTCTAGAAGAAGGGATCAATGGTCAATTACCCAATTTAGATCTTATCAACATGGTGGATAAACTTTGTGCAAAGGATGGTATCAGAGCTGCACTGCATACTCAGGTTAGTTTGACTGGAATTAATAAGGTTAATAAATGATGTTGTCATGGCAACACATTGTGATTTCATTACCTGAATTGGTGATGTCAACATTATTAATGATACAGATCATTTTTATCATGGTGCTGATGATAATCAACCAGGTCTTTACTAATAGCACATACTCATTTCCTGCTCCATAAATTTTACTATTATGCTCGATTTAACAAATTGAAGATCTTCAATTCGTTTTTTACAACATTTATTTGAGATAAAAGCTAAAAAATCCTTTTCAAACGGGGCAACAGAACGAGCGCGCACGCCGAAACGCGTCAGCAGTGCTCTTACTGACACACTCTAATCAACCGAGCAGAACGTGAGATTAGTATCAAGTGTTGTAAAAACGACAAATTGAAGACTCGGGTCAATGACATTGCATTGTAACGTTACATCGTAACAAACAGTAGTAGAAGTATGCTAACAAGTTTTAAGTCCAACCCGGATATGAAAATTTCTAAACGTTAAAACTGGTTGGCATAATTCTACTACTTTGTCCCTGAGGATGATTTCAGTAAAGCGTAAAAATATCAAATAGTTGAGAGAGTTTTTGTGAGAGTTCTGAAAAGAAGACGAAGAAGAAGGAAAGAAAGAGGGAAAAAAAATGAAAAAATTAGATAGATATAATCGTCTTTAACGAGTAATAAAGTCAGTCACAATGCCAAGTCGGTCAGTGTTTTCGGTGGAATAGCAACTAATCACTGTGTGAAGCGAAAGAACGATGATCTGTGTATCCAAAGAACAAGCAAAGATAAATGAAACATGTCAACCAATCAGATCGCGCATAAGATTCTATGACGTCATGTGTGCGTTTATACTTCAACAACGCACAGTTCTCAACCAATCATTGTGTGCGTAATATACCAGATATTAATACGACTCAAGGAAAGCAGATAAAGATGTTCGAAGTACCTTTTCACAGCCAGCCATAGGGCCCAGGGCCCGGTTATAAGAAGGATGGATAACGTTGGATAAATCCTTATGCAAATTTATTGGAAAACGTTTTATCACTTTATCATCATTTTATTCACTGGAGAAGGACTTATTCAACGCATAGCGCTATCCACACTTCGTGCAACCAGGGCCAGAGCAGATGCGACAACAAACGTTCCTATGATTTGTCATTTCACCTGTATGCAGATGATACACAACTATACCTTCCGTTTTTCTGTAATGATGATGATGATATGTACCAGTCCATGAATCGTATTGAACATTGCCTGTCGGACATTGACCTATGGATGTCCATAAATAAATTAAAGCTTAATAAGGATAAAACTGAACTTCTTTTTCTCTACTCCAAGCATAGCCCGCAAGAATCTCTCCCTAACCTTTGTTTTGGAAATGATGTAATCAAGCCGTCGAAATCAGCAAAAATATTGGTGTAATCTTTGATTCAACAATGTCGATGGTATCCCACGTTAATTCCATCTGTAAAAATGCCTTTTACCATCTCCGAAACATTGCCAAAGCTGGAAAATTCCTGTCTCTTCAAACTACTGAAAGACTGGTTCATGCTTTTATCACTTCTAAGATTGATTGTTTTAACTGTCTTCTTTTTGGTCTTCCAAGTCAACAAATTTCAAAATTCCAGTCGGTTCAAAATGCTGCTGCACGTCTAATAACTCTAGCACGCAAACACTGTCACATTACTCCTATCTTAATCCAATTACACTGGCTTCCTGTTGTTGATCGAATAAAATTCAAGATTCTTTTGTTAACCTTTAAAGCCCTCTACAACCTGGCTCCTTCCTATATATCTGACCTGATTTCCCTCTACAAACCTACAAGAAACCTTTGCTCTTCTACTGATGTACAACTTGTTCGTAAAAACTCTCGTGTTAAGTCATATGGTGGTCGTTCGTTCTGTGTGTGTGCCCCTGAACTTTGGAACTCTCTTCCATCTTATATAAGGACTACAACTTCTCTGTCATTGTTCAAGTCTTCACTGAAAACTCATCTTTTCAAGTTAGCTTATAATTTGAAATGACTTTTTTTTTTCTCTTTCCCATGCGCCTAGAGCATATTTGTATAGGCGCAATATAAATGCATTATATTATTATATTATTATTAAACTAAACTGAAGCGTTGATTCATTGAATCAATGGCAATTGCATTGCCTCGAATCAAGGAAAATGAAATAGATATATCAAAAGAATGTGGAAATAAAATCAAATGAAAAAATGAAAAGAGAAAAAAGATTGTCAATTCACGAAGAAAATGAAAACAAGAAAATTTGATCAATGATTTTATTTATTACATCTTTGTTTTTGTCATTTAATTACTTTTCCCTTGACAATTGTGTAAAAATGTGTAAATTAATGATATCGCGAAACCCATACGCCATCCAGGTAGCTATTACCCTGGTTGTATTTTAATTTTTTTCTTTTGTATTTAAAAAACTGAAAACTTCTGGGACCAGCGTATGTAGCTATCGCTTGTTATGTAATATAGTTTTGATAAATTACTTAATAATAACTTTTCTAAAATAGACTTTGAAGTCGTAATTAAACTTTTAATAACAATAAACCGATTCATATTTTTATGTTGACCACTAGCTTATTACGTAATCTATTTTTTAGTTTTCATTAAACATCGACTTGAAATTTTAATTTGTTCTTTTTACACTAAATATAAAGTCTCTCAGTTTCAAACATTTCATAATAACAGACAAAACTATCAAATATAACACGTAATTACAGTTATATCTAGGTCTCTCATTTGTTATGTAATCTAGTTGTAAAATTACTTCATAATGTTCTTATAAGATTGATTAAATCTTTACACAAATAAAAAATTTAATGTTTTTTCAAAATAAGATTCAGTGTCAATGTTTGACTTTTTATTTATCTTTTTTTTTGACGTTTCTAGATCCTTCAGTCAATATATGAAAAGCTGAAGTGATAAAAACAAAAACATTTATAAAATGAACACCTGGTGTTTCTGCTTGAATTTTCTACGTATATTGTTGTAACACTTTATTGGATTTTCTCTCAGTCGCGACACGCTTTCGCCGTACCCATTCCAGTTTAGGAACATATCGAGTTTATTTGTTCAAATCTTGGAACTTCTGCTGAACTTTGGTTTCGTTTTTCCTATCAGCAAGAAGTCTTGAGGGCGAGGTCATATATTTTTTCTCCTTTACCAATAAGTTGGTAATTTTTATTTTAACGTGTTTGGTTTTTGGATTCCTGTTTTTGCAATGGACGTTTGGATGATATCTCTTTGTATCATAAATGCCTTGACTGCTGTATCTGCCATCGTTACCAACGTTCCAGTCGTTGTATCTATCTGGAAGACACAAAGACTCCACACTCCCTCACATGTTCTCATTTTCGGTCTTGCAGTATCAGACATTGGAGTGGGGCTCACAGTCCAACCTTTATTCATTTCAAATCTGATATACTTTAACAATAATCTTCTCTTTGGGATATTTCAAATTTTTTGTTTGTATTTTGTGAGCGCTTCTATAACTGGTATGGTAATTATTGCAGTGGATAGGTGCTTGGCGTTGGTACTACACATGCGGTATTTACAAATAGTTACATTTGAACGAGCTATTGCGTGGAAAATTATAGCTTGGGTGACTAACACTCTTTTAATGGGCGCGTACTTCTTTATGAACCTTCCAACAATCAAAGCCCTCTCATCTGCCATGATATCTATATTCCTTCTCATTGTTGCAGTCTGTTATTACAAAATATTTCGGATTGTCCATCGACATCGACGACAGATTCACGATCAGCGACGTGCGATTAATGCACCTGTGGTTCGACATGGGAGATCGCTGACCAACATGTTTTACGTTCATGGTTTGTTTGCTATCTCTGTTGCCCCTATTGCTGTTTATTTCATCGTTGTTATGGTCTTTAAAACCGAATACTATCACGTGGCTGCTTCTGTTCTCACGTGTGCATTTATAAAATCGACGTTTAATCCGTTCTTATATTTTTGGCGCATGGGCGACCTCAGGAGAGCAGTTGTGGAGTTGTTGACAAGACAACGATCGAGAAGCTGGAAGAGTTGACAGAGCTGAAGAACTGGAAGGAATTTGATTGAAGAGAAGTTTTATGATGCCAGTAAGGCCTAAAGAAGAGAAAAGGATGAAAGAAGGAAAAAATAATAGGTGTTATGGTTGTAAGCGGTGACTTGAATTCTGTTTTGAACTGTCGGGGTTTCATTTCAGTGCCAAACTTTTAAACTTTGTATTTGACAAAACAAGCAACACTAATTCAAATGAATTAACACCTGAATTAACGATTAAAAAGATAAAGAACAAATAGAAACGATTCGTCCTAGAATCATTTAAGAAAGTTTATATATTTTATAATCAATTGAGAAAGTTGTTTTGGTTCTATAATCAATTTTGAGAATGACACATTGCGAAAAAGCAATAAATGAACTAACAGTACACTATAAAAATGTAAAGTTACTTGATTTGTTATTGCGTGTTTTGAGGCCGTACCACCTGATGTGTAAATTTATTGAAATCAAACTTAATACAAAAATGCAAATTTGACACTCATGTAAAAGGACTAATTCAATAAATCAAATTTCTCTCTTTCATATTTCTGAATAATAGCGTGGCTCATTTGATTCATGGGCAAAATGCGCTGCACATGCGCTATAAGACAGTCTCTTCCTATCTTATCCCCCCAGCATGCGTGACGAGTATGCGTGGTAAGAGAACGGCTCGCTCGAGGACGAGATTGAGTCCTGAGACTCCATCGTGATAAAAATACATTTTTATCAGCCACAAGCGTATTTGTTCTCTGATTGGCTAAAACCGTCAAAATCCTACAACATTTTTGACTATTCGAAGAGGTAGGCCGCGGTAAAATACTCGTACACACATTAGAAACTGTCCTATTTGTCAAATTTTTTAAGTTCCAAAGACAGCTTTCCATATATGGCAAACCACAGGAAGACCGTCATTAACTTAAATTCACTTTCTTCCAAAGGGCTATCATCCTGGTTACAGCCACTTGCGTCCTCCAGTACACGAGTTGGTTTCCATGGTGATGATGATGTTCCACCAAGCTTCGGGTCTTCCTACCGGAAATCATGGTCTGTATCATCGTTATAGAATCGAGGCAGTTACCCTGCGTGGAGTTCAAGAGGGGGCACACAACAACCATGGTTTTGAAGAAACGGGGAGGTTCGTAAAGCGTTCTTTTTTTCTGGGTTTCCTGTGTTCCAGCTCAATCTTTTTCCACAGGGATCCCAGAAATGAACATTAATTCATTCTCTGAGGTACATTTCTTACTAACAAAATGCTCTTATTACCACTCCGCGCGCAAACAATTGTCTTGTTGTAAAGAGTGGAGAGGGCTGCTTTACTTCGTGTAACAAGGAAAATTTGTTTGGCACGGAGTGGAACTGAATACGACGGGCAACATTTGCTCTGCAATTTGCAATGCAACAACGTTGCGCAAAATGTTGCACGATTTTGATGCCTGTCTTACCTCTCCTTCAAGCAAAGCGCAAGCAGAACACAGAGAAATGATAGGAAACTGTCCTCAAAGGCGTGAAAAAAGAAATCAAGTACATCATGATTTAATTAGTTAGTGTTGCTTATGCTTATATGTATTGAATTCTGCTTTCCAGGGTCCTGGAGGGAATATTCAGAAGTCTAAACAATCTTATGGAACGTTTCCACCAGTCTTTCTTCTTCTATCTTCTACCAGAACCTCGCCGATACGTATCCATCGGTCTGTACATGCCGCCATTTTGTTGTTTGCTATTTGGACCGCTTATTACTGCTGTCATGTTCTGGGCCATCACTGGTAACCCGAGTATACTACACGGTCCTAAAGACAGTGGGAAAGAAAAGAAAGAAGAAAAGAAAAAGGGGGACGAAAAAGGAGAAGAAAAAGACGGGATACAAAAAGATGGAAGGGAAGAAGGAAAAACGAAAGATGACGAAAAGGATGATGAAAAGAAAGAAGAAAAGAAAAAGGGTGACGAAAAAGTAGAAGAAAAAGATGGGGTACAAAAAGATGGAAGGGAAGAAGGAAAAACGAAAGATGAAGAAAAGGAAAATAAAAAGGATAACAAAAAAGAGAAGAAAGAAAAGGATAGTGAAAAAGATGGAAAACCAAAAGAGAACGATAAACCAAATGAACCTGTTATCGATGAATCTACACTCAGAGACAAGGTTGGTCCTTTCAAAATACTAGTTTGTTACCAGGCAACCAAGTTTTTATCATGATCGCTAGGCAACCAAATCTATTTTCGTTACTAGGCAGCACAAATGCCATTGTCGCTAGGCAACCAAGTCCATTTTTCGTTATTAGGCAACAAAGGCGTTTCGTCTTCTTTCGTGGTCAACCATCACCTAACATCGTATGCTTCGTTTCAGGTTGGATTTGCTTGGACCCCGCAACAAGTCAGTCGTGTTTTTCCCGTTGTCATGGTAACATACTTAAGTGGCGCCGTTCTCTACTACACGCCTTATTTGGGCTATGAAATAGGCGTTGCCATGGAGATGGATGGTCTTGCTGCTTCTCTTATTTCTCTCTCCTGTATGTTTGGTGTAATCGTTTTGACTCCATTGTTCCAAAGGTAAATAACAAAGAATTCGCAGAAATCACTCATTGATTATCGATGCTAAGTTGTTTTTTACGGTACTCTAGATTCCTGTCATGACCCCGCACTTCTTCAACTTTCTCCGGCTGTCTAAATTCAGTTCATAATCTTACTCCCTGTATTGAACTACTTTTGCCTTGAATTTTTCACTGTATATTCTGATTCAACTTTCTGAACAGTGTTGCATACCTTTTTAACTTGAGTATCAGGCCCATGGGGGGGGGGGGGGGGGAGGGGTTGATAGTCGTGTTATGACCTTTTGTAACCTCTTTCAAAACACTCGCCTTTCTAAAGCCACTGACCATTTTTTTTCCAGGGTATTTTCTAAGCCTGCCTCTATGGCTAACCTCTACCTTGTCAAGTGTGTGGCGCTTGTCCTCTTTTCTGTGACACTAGCGTCGCTTGGGGCTATGAATTTTTCCTTGGCTTTCTTCATCTGTGTTCTCACGATACCAGCCTACCTTATTGTGGGACCTACGCAGAACAGGTAAGCTGCTTATAATAAAATTTACTTTTAAAACACTTTATTGTCTAAAGGATGAAGACAAATTTTAGATGAAAAGTCCCTCGGGATCACGATGCGTATGCTTTAATAACTAATTCATTTTATTTCTTAAAACTTAATGGATTTCATTATCTGCGTTTGAATGTAGGGCAATACTACCCCCATCCCCCCAGGAGCTTTCAACCGCAAAGAATTCTTTGAAAAATCTTGCAGACAGGATTTGATGTCTATTGATAGCAACCTATTGAATTTTTTCAGGTTGCGACGAGTATTTCAAATTCTCCTCCTTCTCCTTGCATCACCGCCATCCATACTCATCATACTATGCCTAGCCTATAACACTATATTATTTGGTGATGACGTCGATCCTGATCGCCTAGCAACAGTAACCATAGAAACAGTATATCGTGCTATATTATCTGCATTAAGGGACAATCACTTGTTAGGGACGTGGTCGTTTGGTATAGCATGTCTTGGCTTGATGCCAAACTGGGCGCTATTTTGGTATTTGGCATGGCAGTAATTTGATCACTGTCGAACATGGATGGACAAGTGTCCAAATTAACTGATTCAGTTCCTGACTGTTAAGATATGAAGCCAATATAGAGTCTCATAAATGCAGTACTGAAATGCATTCAAATGGAAAGAAAAGAAAACATAAGGAAAAGAAAATAAGAAGTGACACATCACTGCTCGCCTCCTTTCCGTTCTATCACGTGACCATCACTAATCGATTTCGTGGTGCGCAATGGACGTTGGGATACTCTGAGTGACGTCATACTTGTGAGATACCGTCCAAGGGGTAGAGAGAAGAATGAGATTTTTTCACGTTCAAGCATTGGGCAACAAAAACTATTCAGCTGAAGAATAACTCTTTTACATAGCCAAAGATATTACTTTCAGAAAGTTTAAGTTGTTTGTAAGTGGTTTTCATTAATAAAAGTTGGATAAAAGTGTTAATCAGTCCAAAGCGAAAATTTGAATCGAAAATGAGTTTTAGGTCTTCTTTCGCTCAATTGCCATATAATTCTTTACATTCAGCTTGAAGCTGCTAAATTTGGATAAAAATACAAGACGACCACTTAGTACAACTCAAAGGACTGTTCTAAATAGGCATTGCATCTTAGTAGATCAATTCCTAACTGATAAAAATATAATTTGAGTGTTAATCCAAAATGAAAATTTGAATTAAAACTTATACAAGGGGCTAGCTTTTGGCACTTTTAGCCATTATTAACTCGATATTGAAAAAATTTCGTAATAAGTAAGATGTGTGTGTGATACTTATGTAAGTTGAATGGCCTTGAATGGGTTTTGTAAACCACGGAACCACGGATACTGAGTTATGGGCCAAAAAGAAATGTAGTGTGCGCCCGTAGTGTTTGTATTGTTATGATTTTCATTTGTTGTTCTATCTCGCTTTTTATCTAGTACTTGTAAATTTAGTGATAGTAAAGTCATAAAAACCGAATTGTAAAGTGTAAATCTAAGGTCTTAAGTGCATGTAGGTTGTAGGACTGATAGTGATAGTAGATATGTTTTTCTTAGTTTTATTCTGACTCCATTCCAAATCCAAACGGAATAACGAACCATATTTCTGACATTGCCGTGTTGTTCTCTTTTGGGCACTCCATTGAAGAGTTAACTTTATGGAGTAGTATTAATAATTTGTTGAAAAAATGTCTTTCTTCATCACGAGAACCTTCATTGATAAGGCAGGGTGTCCCGCCCACGAGAAATACCAGGCTAGAAAACATGAAGGAATTTCTAGGATATCTGATTATCGCAATTTAACATCATTATGTGAGAGGCTTGTAAATGTACGTATGGTTCATAAAACCACGATAAATTGCCTTAAATATATTTTTATCGAATGTTTTCATCGCTCGTCCTCATTTATATCCCGCGATCTTTATTCAATATTCAATTCCCTACCCATATAATATCTAAATACATAATCTCTATTTGACCAATTAATCGTTAGTAATTTCTGTAGTGTATATTGTTGTGGTTTTATGACATTTTCCACTGATTTAAATTTTTGAGCGCATTGTTTTGCTTTGTTAATCTATTTCCTTTTAGTTGAAACCTGTTCAACTAAACTAAATAGTAAACCTAAAGCCGCTTCTTTACGAACAAGTTTTCACAGAAAAAGTTTTCCTTGGCAAGAAAAACATGACATTTTTTGTTATGAACATGAAGGAAAACTTGATGATAATGAACTAAATTTGTACACTGAGTAATACTTGAAGAGCATCAAGTTCTTTGGTCAAAAAACTATTTCATTTATTACAACACAAATATGGAAAAAACTTCCCCAGGCCATCAAATCTTCTAATATATTTGTTTTAAAAAGAGTAAAGTTTCTTTTACTTAATCAATTCTAAGAATAAAAAATACATTTCAGTCTATAAACATCAACGTGAAGTTCCAATCCATGTCATTTCCAATTAACATAGATTTTACCTAGGTTGATATTTAAAACAACGTAGGGGTTAACTAGAAAACGTTTATGTTAACTAAGCCCCTAGGCACTAAACGTCAATCTAACACTATATATATCTTCTTTTCTACTTTATTTAAATATTTGTATAAAAATTATTATATTATGTATGTTGTAATTGGATGTTTTATTTGTGCAAATAAAGTTGTTGTTGTTGTTGTGTCACTTTGAGCTTTCGACCCTTGCTAGAGTCTTGATCACAATGATGCAAAGTCACACTCTACACTACTCTATTACTCAGTGTACAAATGTTTAGTTCATTATTATTATTTATCAATCTGAGTAGATGAATCTTCATCAACTTCAAGGAAAACTTGTCAAGGAACACTTGCTCGTGTTGACTGATGCGGCTTAAAACTAACCTTAAAACAACCTTCTGGAAAATGTAAACCAGTGGAAAATATGAAAAACCCAACATATATTTCTATACATGTATATAATATATATTTGTATATGTTACAATATGTATATAATATGTATATATCTTTATAGCTCATGTTTTTGGTAGACGGCTATAAGGGCTAATACAGAGAAATGACAACCTATGATAGCTCCTACGATACCAAAAATAGCAACAAACGAGTCGATAAAGAAATCATACCACTGCATTCGAGAATAACAGATCTTCATGTGAAACAAAGCCGGAAAAATGAACGCTAAGCACATTCCTGTGAAACTCCCCACTAATGCCATGTACAGCCCAAAATGAGGGACAAGAACGCCTACAAGAAGCGTGAATGAAATTATACAAAGTCTGGCAACGAGAGCTTGGACGTATGATAGTTTGTCCTTGCCTTTGGCATCGCTGGGATTATCAATTTGTCCACAAGGAAACGAAATGTTCTCCAGAATATCAAAGACTGTGTAGATAGGGATTGTATATGAACTCATGGCAAGAAACAGGACGAGTAAGTTAACTGTAATGTGAAGAGGTCCTTCGGGAAGATTATTAGTAATGACTTGGTCTGTATCATGAGCGAAGGTCAAATAGCCAGTGAATCCGAAGAAGACTTTAACGAAAGGTAACAGCCAGGTAAGTAACGTCCATAACATTGTTGAACTTCCTTGGGTGTTGCATGCTTCCTTCGATGGCTGGCATGTAAGGCTGTGAGGAATAGCTGACCACGACGATCCCAACTGCAGCGCCAAACTTCTTGAGCGCGAACGGCGGCATTGAAGCGACGTCCCATCTTTGATGATGCCAAAACCCGTAGAAGAAAACCATCAAATAAATTATTTCCCCGATGATTACAGTAAGAAAACTCACCCAGGATACATCGGCCAAGGATTTGAGAAGGACATTAGGTAGCAAAGCTATAGCAGCCAGCGCTGTCCAATCGCTCTGAGACAAACTCGTGAACGGAAAAGTAGATTCCAAGATGGAGCCGCACAGAATCAACAGCAGCGTACAATAAGATACCTGTTCAAATATCTGAGCAGCGTTGACCAAATGATGGCCATATCTCGGTGCAAATGCCTCTCCTATCTCTACATAACTGTTACGAACTCGAAACCTTTCTCCTCCTTGCGTATATTCGTAAAGACAGTCCACCAGTCTTTTATTAGTGAAATTCGAAATTAAAGCCACAGCGATGATACTCGATATCGCAGCATAACCTCCATTTTTAATAACATAAGGCATAGCAAGGATGGCGACTCCTTGATTAGCGTTGAAAATATTCCAGAATGTTTGAAGGTAAGACGTCTTGGTAAAGTCTTCCTCAGCATCTCCAAAAGCGAGATCATCATCATCATTCTTCTTTGCTTTTATCTTCGCTGTTCAACAAGCTGTAAGCTGAGATTAGTTTTTGCTTCAGCAGTAGACGAAGCTCTATACTCATTTTCCCAAGTCGAGGGAACTCGAGCCGTTGTTTCTGCTCCTCGGTTTCATTGAGCGATGGTTCGGTATTTTTAAATTCATCCGAAAGATTAGCGCTCATGTCGTCATGCAACCCACAGCCTGATTCCAACACTGATTGAAAAGTCCGTGGATTTTTTTAAACCGAGCGATAAGACGTCAGCCCAGCTCTACATCAACCGTGGACTACTTAACAAACCCTGCTAGGAAAAAGGAATGTATTCTTTAATCATTACTTCTATTTTTATGACAATAAATAAAATATATGTAAAAGTATACAGTTAATTCAGTTCTTTTACTTTCAAAGTAACAGGTGTTCGCTAGCGCTGGAGTTTCTGGGTTCGTTTTCAGGGGAACGACGCTTATCTGTACATGAGAATAGCTGATGATTTATTCATCGCGTTATGGTTCATTTTAAAACAATTAAATGTTGTGCATTTGTGCTTGGCCTCGGGCGATTCGCTGAGATTGGCTTCGTAGTTGTGGATAATAACTGTTAGGTGTGAACATCCTTAATGATTGTTAAGCGAAAGAATTCTTGAGTGGGCAGTAAAGACTGATTTTTACAATTGTAATATGTTCAATTTTAAGCTCACTGAAACAAGCTGCCGACGACGGGTCGTCGCTCGATTACTTTAAAGAGAAACAATCTCCTTTAATTTTTTTATAAATGAAATTAAATCGAATGGTTTTCAATGGAATTATTTATTTAAAACAAACTTGGTAAATCGGCGTGTGAATTTCATTAATAAGATTCTCGATATAATGTCTTCACAATACAACACATCCATGTCCTCACAATACAAGCCAACAAATCCATGTTCTTACAAATGCACTTTATCGGTCATAAAAACTTGTCTACAATATATTATAAAAATCATTTTATCTTTTGGCAAAAGCTTTTGACTCTCTTAGTTTATCTGTAAAAACTGCAGTCTATGCTACAATGTGGGCAAAAGTGTAAAAGCAATTCAATTCACAACAACAAACACAGAGATCAAAAGTATTAGTTGATTTCATTGTGCGACACTTTCTTTTCTTCCAAATTACTTTTATCATACACGTCCTAATAAATCCTTTACGCCCTCGCATACTCAAGAAAAATTCGCAGTTTAAGTGATTAATTATTAATGATGAAATCAAATCAAGTTTCTTTCAGCCATGAAAATGATTACACTCCAAGATATGCGCCCAGCACGAAATACAGGGTAAAAAGTGAATATATGATCTCCGTATTCGGGCGTTCCAGGGAGAGTGTTGGAATTGGACATTCCTTGTTGCTTTAAGAAATAAATGAATAAAAATAAAAAAGTCGTAATGATCTTATTGAGCGTTTCATTGAAATACACAATAATCTGACTTTTTGAATTCTATACGGAAAATGTTTTGTTTATTGTCGTAACTGAACAATTTCTTATCAGTTATTTAAAAGATCTGTAGTCAAACTGGAGATATGTCAAATCTTGTCTAAAAATTTGCCAAACAACACGTGACCATCGGTGGCCAATATGATTGGACAGATTTTATCTTGTTCCCAGGACTACACATCATGAACAACTATTAATATGAGACGTGAAAATTACATTGGAAGTTATTAGTCAACAATAAAGTAAAATATAAAACCAAAATTTTATTCATTCATTTATCTCATAACAATTAATTTAATTCTTTTTTCTTTTATAATCTATATTTTGAGTTTAATTTATCAAAGCTTTCTACATCATTCCTCGATCAGCTCGTCCAGGATTCACCACAGGAACCCCGGTAGCCCAAATAGAAAAATTTGAAATCAACCGTATTTCTATAAGGCATCGTCAAACAACGTCACTATTGATTGTGAAGGAATAAAGTATTTCTGTGACGATCTTAAAGTCAGTAGCTGTGCATGCTTGGTTGGTTCGTACACGTCTGCATCAGCCATGTCAGGAAAAGGGTTGAGAGTTAATGTCTTGAGATGTAACGCTACATTGGTCAGAGGTATTTCTTTCTTGTGTTGGTAGATGGGTGGTAGTGGGAAAGCTGCAGAAAAGAGAAAAAAAAACAGGTTATATCGAATCTATTAAATGTTATTTTCTGGGACGTACGGCGAACCCTTTCCAAGCTCGACGCCCCGGCCTCCGGAACAGATCTTACGCCTTCAGAGCTTAGGTACAAAATAGACAGTACTGTATAATCTGTGTCCACCTTACCCATTCCCACGATTTGAAATCGTTCACTTTATACATTTTCTCACTTCTTTCCATAACTGGTGGAAGTGGACACCTGTTCAGCTAAGCGCAGTATAACCTCTTAAGAGAAAACTTTACTCATCTCGTACTCAAACCATTCAAGAATCACCCACCTAATGACAATGCCGTCTCTCGCTCAGGATGACAGTGACTACAGTGAGTGTCACCAAGACGAGCCAGGCTACGTTTACTGGAAAAAACAACAGATTTATCAGAAATGTTAATGAATCGTGTTTTCAGGAAGAAAAGAGGATCGAAGATTGAAGAGAGAGAAATGGGAAGGGAGACGATGGAGGTAAAATGGAAACAAGAGGGATTCCCAGAGGGAGAGGTGCTTCGTTGGTTTCAATCAGCAAATTATCTCCACTAAGTTTTTTCCTTGTAAATCCTGCTTTTTTCTTCTGATATAAAACAAGCATTACATACATTACAGTGTCACTGGTCTTTCCTTACGCTGTCAGACAAACTTGACAGTAAATCTGCGTAAATTACGCGCTCAATGATGCTTTTCTTGCAAGTGAAATCATGAGCTGTTCTTCGTACCTGTGTATTTTAGGTAAGATAAGGACGGTATTACGAGAGTTATCTTTCGCTTGTTGTGGTGTCTTTGTTCGAGATCGTTCCCTGGCTTTCTCAAGTTCTTCCTCTATTTTCATCTCTACGAAATAATTGATGGCTTCTACTGGGGTGGCGCTGTCTGCTGCTTGTTTTCCCATTAATTCAATATCGAACTTCACTGTAAAAGTAATAACATCTTTTTCAACATCAAAAAGGGAAAACGTGGAGAACGGGGACGGATTAGGTAAGGGGTGCGCAGCCCCTCCTGAGACGGCTTTGGGCTTTTCTTCTCGATAATTCTCCAAAAATATCCTCTGAATCTTCTTTACAGTTTCCAATTTCAAAAATGCTGCAGCCCATTCTGAAGGATCAATATTGGATCTGTCCCTGGAGAGGTTTTCTTATATGCACGAGGAGTTTGTAAAGATAGGTTTCATTGTATACTATATCTTGTCTGAAATATGAGTTTTTTACCCTTACCTTTGGTTTTACTGCCCTCGTTGCTATCGTCTTTCTTAAGAATACCTTTGACTGAACTTGGTGTTTTGGGATCCTTGGTTCCTCTGTAAGTACAAAAAACGAATACTGTGAAATCTCTTAGTCTCCTACGCATGCGCAGGCACAGTTTGTGTTGTCACGCAGCAAGAGGATGTCCTCGGGAACAGCACTAGTGGAATGCCTTCGAGCCTCTAAACACAAGTAACATACGCAAACTCGGTAGGGTGTAGTCTCATTCGCAGCCACCGAGGATATCGTCAGAAGCGTTGCGTGACAAAACCGTCGGCGGATAGACTAAGTAGTATGCAGCTCATTAGCAGTGCTTTTCAACTTTCATACCTATGTGATATTGAGTCTGTGTATGTTGCTTTTGCTTTGGTTTGCGTCACTGGTGTGAACCAGAAGTTACACTGACCTCCCTGAATGCGGACACCCCTGTAAGGCGGGCAACCACGTAAGGCGGACAAATCCTGTAAGGCGTCATATTTGCATGGTCCCGGCCTTTGAAATTGCCCCACATTGTCTGTAACAAAACTCCCTCTAAGGCAGACACCTCTCTAAGGCGGACGCTTAAAGCTGGTCCCGAAAGTATCCGCCTTAGAGGGGGTTCACTGTATAGCGAATCGTGACGTGTGTACTGTGATCACATACGGTTCTCGTCCGATCAAAGCGCGCGCGTAATATCGCAATTATAATATAAAATTAAATCATCAGAGGTTACTACTTACTTGACTATGCTTCCAGACTGCGCGCGTCCAATCTTGCCCGCGAGAGACTTAATATGCTTTTTAAACTGAACCAACCATTTTTCAAGCCAGTTGAGACACAGTTCGCGTATACGAGCCTTGCGTCTGTTGTCAACCAAGTGCTGTCGAAATGATCATAAAAGTCTTCAATAAGCTTATATATATTAGGTGCAAATTGATGCGCGGGCCCTTGATCGACTGATAGTGAAATTTACCCTCTATCCCGTGTAGCTGAATCTAGTTTTAGGAGTCGCGAAACAGAAATTATTGAAGGGGGAGGGATACATTTCACTAAACTATTTCAAAGTGCGCGCCGTCTGTCTCCTTGGCAACCCAGTAGTTCAGTGATTTATGTATAGACCAATACCTACCTCTGTTTCAAAACTGTCCAGTTCTCTTGGAAAATAACCGCCAGGATCGCGAATTTCAATCGAGATGAATAATTCTTGTATAAGGCCCCTTAAAAAGAATGAAAGAAAGAAAAAAAGCATTAGAACAAACGTTTGAATTACTTTCCTACACTTTTGTACGGCCTGCAATGAAATTCTAGGTGGTAGTATAAGGGAGGTGGTCGCATACGCGAGGTTCCGACTATACTGATTTAATTGGGGATTTTTTTATTTTGATGGTTGCAATTGGTGGTTCGACTGTAATTTTAAAACCATATACCTGACATCCTCGTCTCCGTCGATGTATTGTGCCATCAGTTCAGCTACAAATGACTTATTCCAAATCTTCATCACTTGAAGTAGTTGTAAGCAGACGCGTAGAAACTGCTTGGCATCTGATGGACCGTGTGCAGTTGGAGGATTAGGGACGTTGAGTTGGACAAGTAGAGTTCGACTAACTCGTTCACGGCAGCTCTTTTCGAAAGGATCTTGTCGGTTGAGAAGTAAAATAGCCTGCGATGGAATTCACAATATTCCGTTAAGATAAAAAGCATCAATTGATAATCTAACAGAACAGTAGATCTGGCTTGGTTTTTGCGCGGTTGAAAAATACCCGCCGCGGTGCAATTGTAAATTGTTGTCACAATTGATTTGAGTCAGTTAATATAACATACAACGCAACGTTGTGCTCAACTCGCTTGAGAGTTAAGGCAAGTTCTGTATTTGCAAAGGTTGATATAACCGTAATGAGGCGATTAAATCTGAAATGCAAAGCCCCAGATATGTAATTTGTTGTGTAAAACGTTGCATAAGAAGAAATCGACTTGTAACTGCAAGGTTGGACACACGCTGCAACTCTCCTGTTGCGCGCGCAATGTTGCAAGAAACTTTGGATCGTGTGTCCAGACAAACCCAGCTGACTCTTCACATCTATACAAAAATTATGAATCATATCTAAAAACTTACCGCGAGAATTTGCGTCTTCAATTCATACTCCGTACATTTTTGTAAAATTTGAAGCAGCATATCAACAAAGTTGCTAACTAACCACGGCTTAGGGAATGTCTATAACACAATTACAAAAAATCGATTATCATATCAAGATTCAACAAGCTTAACTCGAGTATCTTGAACTTCCCGCGATTTTCCATTTCTACTGTAAAACTAAGTTGTACTTACTGTTGGTTGTGCGTTTGGGAAAAACTTCTCGAACCACAGGGTTCCCTTGAACTGAGTAATGAATTCTGGTAGAGGTGTTGGTGGGGGTGGCGGAGGTGTAGGCTCTCTTGGTGGAGTTGGTCTGTAATAATATTATTAGTATAAATCGTATGAGACTAGTAGAACAGCATCCGTACATCGTACGTACACGAGATAAAGAATCCGAGAGCAGCGTAGCTGGCGTTCGTACTGGGTCGTGGGAAGATGGCACAAGTACGTAGCTAGAGAATTACGAAAATTGTGGCTACTGTCTTTCGCTACAGAAGTTATACTGACTTATGGGTAGTATATGTGCTCTTGTTTATTTAAAGATTAAGTGTTATGTTTGGTTTATAATTATTTTCACGTCTGATGGCAGAACAAGGAGACGCTAGCAAAGTCAGTAAGAATTTCATTGAGAAAGTGTGAGAAAGAATAAAGAAGTGTAAAGCTGACAGAAAGAAGGGTTTATAAACGGATCAAGGGTTGTATGCAGATAAGCTAAGTAATATTTAGCATGCTCATAGACCACAACACATGGAGCAACATCAAGATGGACAGACAAACTAGGTATGGTTGTAACATTGTGTTGGGTTTGAAACTTGATGTTGAATTTGACCTATGTTTACATTAGCTTATCACCAGTCAATTAACCTAATTTGTCTTAGTTCAAAATCAATTATAGCTTAAATAATGCGCACCCTAGATTGGATTTCAGTGTTCGAGTTTACTCTACGGTGTGTGCAACTTTGGTTTTTGTTCTTCTTCCTTTTTACAATCTGGTGCGTCTTAGACCAAACGTAAGTTACCCTTTGATTATTATTTAAAGTTAGCATTAAGTCGCGCATTTTTTAATTATTACTATGTCCTTATTCACAACTCAAGTTACGGAAGATTTAGTTGGTGTATTCCATAAGTTATCTTAACGCGCATTAAATTAGCTTGGTTTAAACGCCTGTCGCTAGAATTATTGTAACGTTTACGCGCTAACAACCAGACATGTTACCAATCCTAATTTAGTGATTTCATACTGAGTTTGCGCTATATTATTGGAAGTTACTGATTGTAAATGTCGATTATTGCATGCCATATTGAATTGTGTATTTTTGATTATGCTACACATATATATTGTATAATTCTAGCTTTATCACGTCAATTGTTATAATTTAGTTATTTTGATTGTTACAGTTTGAACCGAAATTACGAAATTACGACGATTCTCTACGCCTAGCTTGTTTTGCTACAACGTCACTCAATAAACGTATTATGATTCATGATCAAATCGTCTAACTAATCGTCAACAAATCGAGTGCGAGTTATCCGTGAACGCACCAGGAACTCACGAGTGTAATCGTGCGGATCCGCGATCCATACGAGTTACATTTTAGTTCAAAGTTTGTGGCTAGTTTGTCCAAGATCGATTAATGCTTGTTTGAGAATCTGGGGTGTCCCTTGTTGTATCAAATACGTGTACGTAGTTATACATTACAGGTGAATAACAGCTGGCCCGATAGAATGCATAATGGATGAGTTAAAGAAGGCACGTGTTTCGGCTCAAGGCAATCTCACTAAAAGGATAAACAAATTAATCGAATTACACGATTCCCAAGATAACGAAGCTATCAGAAGGTCAATAGAAACAATGAGAAAGTACTTTCAAATCTATCAACAAGCTCATAGTAATTATCATGAAAGTTTAACTGACGATCACGAGGTTGAAACATCTCGAAATCAATACCAAGCAACACTTGAAAAGGTTGAAAGCGCCGAAAGGCACGCGCTAATTTCGCTATCAAATCTCGAGAAAACGCCGTCAGTTACTGGTGATTCCAAGGCGTCATCCATCAGTTCTCGTTATAGTACTTCGAGCGCTAAGGCACGTGCGGCAGCGAGGAAAAGGGCCCTAGAGGCAAAGGCGAGGGCGCTTCAAGCAGTCCAAGGAATTGAACTTGAAGAGCTTAAATTAAGACAACAAAAGGCACAATTAGAACTTGCCACGGACATAGAAGCGCTAGAGGCCGAACGCAAAGCGTATGAAGATGCGGAGGCCGAAGAACTTGCTTTAGAATGGGGACCTATCGGCCCCACGTACTCGCTCATAGGGTCCGCATCTGCCCCACCAACTGCTGTCACGCAGTCCACATCCGCCATACTGACTGCTGTCACGCAGTCCACATCCGCCGTAACCGCTGCTGTCACACAGTCCACATCCGCCATGTCAGCTGCTGTCACGCAGTCCACATCTACCCTACCAGCTGCTGTCACGCAGTCCACATCTACCCTACCAGCTGCTGTCACGCAGTCCACAACCGCCATATCAGCTGCTGTCACACAGTCCTCATCTGGCCCACCCACTGCTGTTACGCAGTCCTCATCCGCCATACCGGCTGCTGTCACGCAGTCCACATCTACCCTACCAGCTGCTGTCACGCAGTCTACAACCGCCATATCAGCTGCTGTCACGCAGTCCTCATCTGGCCCACCAACTGCTGTTACGCAGTCCTCATCCGCCATATCGGCTGCTGTCACGCAGTCCACATCTACCCTACCAGCTGCTGTCACGCAGACCTCATCCGTCCCGCCAACGGCTGTCACGCAGTCTACAAACGTGACACTAACTCCCGTCACGCAGTCTCCACCCATCATGCCAACTGTTGTCACGCAGTCTTCGTCAGTCAAGCAATCGTCAGTCACACACCAGCCCATGACACCAGCCTCTGTTACATGGCTACAACCGCCCACTACTCCAACAGTATTTACTCGATCTCCTCTGACCAGGCAACCTTCCTTCAATCAAGCTACCTCAACCCCCGACCAAATGGCTTACCCAGGGCACACAGCGGCTCAGTTCAACAACTACCCTGTCTGTCAATCATATCATGCACCATTCAACTCAATGTCCTTTCAAGAAGAACTGGTGACGAGATTGATGGAAAGTCAGGAACGCCAAGGCTCTACGCTACAACAGATAGTCCAACAACAACAGGAAAGTGTGACATCCCTAACTCTCCCGCTACCAAGCCTCTCAACATTCAGCGGTGATCCAGCCGAGTATACAAATTTTATCAAGTCCTTCGAGCTCTTGATAGAGAGTAAGACGTCAACGCCGAGCGCTCGCCTTCTATATCTTGTACAATATACATCTGGTCCAGTGCAAGAACTCATGCGCAGCTGCCTATCGATGAGAGAAGATGAAGGATACGCGCGAGCCAGACACCTTCTCAAGGAACGATATGGCCAGAGCTACCGCATAGCTACTGCTCTTGTACAAAAAATAGCTGAAGGACCACCCATCAAAGCAGAAGACAGCGCTGCTCTACAGCGGTTTGCAACAGGTCTGATTAGCTGCACGAATACGCTACGAGAGATAGGTTGCATAGGAAAACTAGACAGCCAAGACAATTTGCAAAGGATAATACAACGCCTACCCTATGGCTTAAGGCTACGATGGCGCGACGTTGTCGATGGCATAATAGAAAGGGAAGACAGAGATGCAACCATTGATGACGTCACCAAGTATGTGGCTGCGAAGGCTAGGGCGGCCAGCCACCCAGTCTTTGGTAAGGTTGAACCATCTTTGAAGTTAACAAATCAAACTTCCGCACCAAGAAAACCTGCTCAACGACAACCAAGGGCCGCCGTCTTTAGTACGCAAGGCAGCCATTCACAACAATCTAATAAACCTGCTGATTCGAGTAAGCTGAAGCTCAAGTGCCCCCTTTGTGATAACAACCACTGGTTATCCCGCTGCGAACAGTTTCGCAAACGCTCTGTTGAAGATAGGATCAAGTTTGTTCTAGACAAGAAGCTGTGTAACAACTGCCTATCGTCTGGACATTTTGCTAACGCCTGTACGAAAGACAAGTTTTGCAAGGTTGAGGGATGCACTACAAAACACTCGTCGTTTTTGCACCTCAAGCCCGCTAGGACAAGTGGTGCGAATTCTCCAGCTACCGCCAATGCGACTCACTCGGAGCAACAAGTGGAGTCTGCATTATCTTCAATTGATAACCAACAACCAGCACGAAATGGATTCGTGAGCCTGAGTGCTCGATCATCAACCATCCCAGTGACATGTCTAGCTATGGTGCCAGTCCGCGTAAGAGTGGCCGGCCAGGAAAAGGTAGTCGAAACTTACGCCTTTCTGGACAACGGGTCTAATACATCATTCGTAACTGAAAGCCTGATGAACGAACTTGGTTCCAAGGGCTGTGACGTCAACCTGTCCCTTACCACACTACAAAGCAAGAACACTGCAGTGAAGTCCACTCGTACTACTTTAGAAATAAGCGACTTAAACGAGGAAAATGCAGTGATCCTCCCAACTGTGTTCTCAGTCAAGTCTCTCCCAGTCTCTACAGCAGACATTGCGACAGAAAAAGATATATCACAGTGGAACCACTTAAAGGACGTCAAGCTGGACGTCTTAGAGAACGCCGAAGTAGGGCTCCTAATTGGTAGTGATAAACCTGAAATACTCCAACCACTCGACGTGAGAGTAGGTGAAAGGGGAAGCCCATACGCCACGCGAACCCTTCTAGGATGGACAGTCAACGGTCCACTAGAAGGACTCAAGAACGCTTCGCTGTGTACTTCAAACTCCATCCGAGGAGATACGCAACTAAGTCAGCAGTTTGAACGTTTCTGTAACCTTGAGTTCAACGATCGGGAAAACGACGATGTCGCTATGTCGCGTGATGACCTAAGGGCACTTCAAATCATGGAGGATTCTGCGAAAATTGTGGACTTTCATTACGAAATATCCATGCCGTGGAAGCGCTACCCTCCTCACCTAGAAAACAACAGGATCATGGCGGAAACCAGGCTCAGCTACCTGAAGAGGAAACTGCAAAGAAATGAAACTCTACACATCAAGTACAAAGGATTCATAGATGACATGATCTCAAAGGGCCAGGCCAGACAAGTTCCCGTATCGGAGCTCAACAATGTGTCGGTCTTCTATTTGCCTCACCATAATGTAGTCAACCCACAGAAACCAGAGAAGTGTCGAGTTGTCTGGGATTGTGCGGCCAAATGGCGCGGTACCTCGCTTAACGACCAGTTGCTACGGGGGCCGGATTTAACTAACACTCTAGTTGGAGTACTAACACGCTTCCGAGAAGAACCGATAGCGATGATGGCCGATATAGAAGGTATGTTTCATCAAGTCCAAGTAAAGCCCACTGATCGAGATTACCTAAGATTCTTGTGGTGGCCTGATGGCGACCTCGACCGCGAACCAGAAGAATATCAAATGCTAGTACATCTCTTTGGCGCGAAATCTTCTCCCAGCTGTGCGAATTTTGCGCTAAAGAAAACTGCCAAAGACAATGCGGCCGACTTTGACTTTCAAACAGTAGATGCCGTCCACTCCAACTTTTATGTAGACGACTGTTTGAAGTCTGTGCCAACAGTTGATCAAGCAAGACACTTGTCGAACCAGCTATGTGACCTTCTTTCAAAGGGAGGCTTCCGTCTAACGAAGTGGATGTCCAACAGCAAGGATCTACTCCGCTCCATACCAGAGGCAGAGAGAGCTTCCAGCGTAAGGAATCTCGACTTTGAGAACCCCCTCACAGAAAGAACACTCGGGGTGAGTTGGGACGTCCAGAGGGACACATTCGGGTTCAAAGTGAAGATCAACGACAGACCAGCAACCAGGCGAGGCTTGCTGTCTATCGTAAGTTCTGTTTACGATCCGTTGGGATTTGTGAGTCCAGTCATCCTCCCCGCAAAGTTTATTCTTCAAGAGCTGTGCCGAAAGAAACTGACTTGGGACGATCCTATACCGAAAGATGACGAAAGCAGTTGGCAAGCATGGGTCCAAGATCTTCATAAGCTTGAAGAATTTACGATCAATCGTTGTCTAAAGCCGGAAGATTTCGGTGCGATTAAGCGCTGTGAGCTTCATCACTTCTCTGACGCGTCAGAGAGAGGTTATGGCGCTGTTTCATACCTACGCTTGGTAAACGACTTGGGAAGAGTCCACTGCGCGCTGATCATGGCAAAGTCAAGACTTGCACCATTAAAGACTATCACGATTCCTCGTCTGGAGTTGTCAGCAGCGGTCTTGGCGACGAGACTAGAAAGAATCATTAGAACCGAGATGACGCTGCCAATCGAAACTTCCACCTTTTGGACAGACAGCACCTGTGTCCTACAATACATAGCAAACAAAGATAAAAGATTTCAAGTGTTTGTGGCAAATAGAATAGCAAAGATCCTTGATAGATCTAACGAAACACAATGGCGGTACGTTGACACAGGGTCAAACCCCGCTGACGAAGCTTCCCGCGGTTTGGCTGTAGATTTGTTCCTTAATGACCAACGCTGGACGGAAGGCCCGGCATTCTTGTATAAGACCGAAGACGCTTGGCCACAGCAACCTAACATTGGCCAACTGAAGGACGACGATGTAGAAGTGAAAAGAGGAACGACAACTGTTGCTGCAACAACTACGAGAGTACACCCATTGTTAGCTGTGGTTAATAAATATTCCTCGTGGGAACGCCTAAGGCGGATAGTGGCTTGGATGCTGCGGTACAAGCGACAGCTACAAGTTACTGTCAAGAAACGCAGGGAAGGTCAGCCTATTACGTTCTCAACGAATGCTGAAGTAAGACCCATAGAGGTCGGCGAGCTCAATCAAGCAGAGTTCGAAATTCACAAATGTGTTCAAGCACAAGCCTTTGAGAGTGAAATCTCCGGCCTTGAGTCAAGGAGTCCCTCAGTGAGAGCTACACAAGTTCCAAAGGCAAGCTCTATCTATAAATTAGATCCGATATTAGTCAACGGGCTTATTCGGGTCGGGGGCAGACTACACAGTGCTCCTATCAATAGTGATGCAAAACACCCCATTATTCTGCCTAAGGGACACCCCTTAGTGATTCTTATTGTAAAATACTATCACCACAAGTGTGGCCATTCCGGCCTGGAGCACACTCTGGCTCTTACACGCCAGAAGTATTGGATCATCAACGCAAGAGTAACTGTACGTAGCGTGCTTAACAGCTGCGTAAGCTGCAGACGAAGACAAGCGTCAGCTGCCAAGCAGAAAATGGCAAGTTTACCACCGGACAGAGTAACACCATCCTACCCACCATTCACCTACACTGGTGTTGATTGCTTTGGTCCTTATGAAATACGACGCGGGAGGTCTATGGTGAAACGCTACGGTGTGCTGTTTACGTGTTTGACAATTCGGGCCATACACGTTGAAGTTGCAAGCTCCCTGGATACCGACTCATTTATTAACGCACTGCGTCGCTTCATAGCAAGGCGAGGTCAACCGAGAGAGATGCGATCTGACAACGGTGGTAACTTCGTCAAAGGAGAAAGGGAGCTAAGAGAAGCCACAGAAGAATGGAACCAGTCACAGATCCACGGTTTCCTAACTCAACGCGGGATCAAGTGGAAGTTCAATCCTCCAGCGGGCTCTCATCACGGTGGAGTATGGGAGCGTTGCATACGTACGGTTCGCAAGGTCTTGAAAGCATTGGTGCGTGAGCAGAGAATGGATGAAGAGAGCCTTCACACACTGATGTGCGAGGTGGAGGCGATTGTCAATGGCCGACCAATCACCAAAGTATCAGATGACCCAAGGGATCCAGGACCTTTGACACCCAACCATCTTCTTCTACTACATGCTGGACCTACGGCACCACCCGGCATGTTCGCCAAACACGACAGCTATGGTACTCGTCGATGGCGCCAGGTTCAGTACTTGGCTGACGTGTTCTGGAAGCGTTGGATCCGCGAGTACCTTCCTGCTCTACAAGAACGTCACAAGTGGAACGAAGAGCAGCGAAACATCACTGTCAACGACATTGTGTTGGTTCTCGACAACAAAACACCCCGCAGCACCTGGCCACTTGCTCGTGTACTTGAAGTCTACACAAATCGAAGAGATGGTCTTGTACGCTCCGTCAAGCTCAAGACAAAGACTAGCGAGCTTGTACGTCCGGTGGACAAGATCGTGCTACTAGAAGCTGCGACACCGCAGTAGAACGATAAGTACAACATATTAGTATGAACTATCAGAGACTGATTCAACTTGAATCTGTGAACATTTCTTTACGTATATTCTTTATCGTATGAATTTTATAGTTAGTCAACCATCACATTTCAAACCCTTTTCTTGGTGTCTGTGGTAAAGGCTCCCCCCAGTAACGCCTTTAAGGGGCCGGGATGTTGGGTTTGAAACTTGATGTTGAATTTGACCTATGTTTACATTAGCTTATCACCAGTCAATTAACCTAATTTGTCTTAGTTCAAAATCAATTATAGCTTAAATAATGCGCACCCTAGATTGGATTTCAGTGTTCGAGTTTACTCTACGGTGTGTGCAACTTTGGTTTTTGTTCTTCTTCCTTTTTACAATCTGGTGCGTCTTAGACCAAACGTAAGTTACCCTTTGATTATTATTTAAAGTTAGCATTAAGTCGCGCATTTTTTAATTATTACTATGTCCTTATTCACAACTCAAGTTACGGAAGATTTAGTTGGTGTATTCCATAAGTTATCTTAACGCGCATTAAATTAGCTTGGTTTAAACGCCTGTCGCTAGAATTATTGTAACGTTTACGCGCTAACAACCAGACATGTTACCAATCCTAATTTAGTGATTTCATACTGAGTTTGCGCTATATTATTGGAAGTTACTGATTGTAAATGTCGATTATTGCATGCCATATTGAATTGTGTATTTTTGATTATGCTACACATATATATTGTATAATTCTAGCTTTATCACGTCAATTGTTATAATTTAGTTATTTTGATTGTTACAGTTTGAACCGAAATTACGAAATTACGACGATTCTCTACGCCTAGCTTGTTTTGCTACAACGTCACTCAATAAACGTATTATGATTCATGATCAAATCGTCTAACTAATCGTCAACAAATCGAGTGCGAGTTATCCGTGAACGCACCAGGAACTCACGAGTGTAATCGTGCGGATCCGCGATCCATACGAGTTACACATTGAGCATGCTGATAGACCGACCAGATAGACCACAAACAGATAGACCAACATCAAGATGGACAGACAAACTAGATATGGTTGTAACATTGAGCATGCTGATAGACCGACCAGATAGACCACAAACAGATAGACCAACATCAAGATGGACAGACAAACTAGATATGGTTGTAACATTGAGCATGCTGATAGACCGACCAGATAGACCACAAACAGATAGACCAACATCAACATGGACAGACAAACTAGATATGGTTGTAACATTGAGCATGCTGATAGACCGACCAGATAGACCACAAACAGATAGACCAACATCAACATGGACAGACAAACTAGATATGGTTGTAACATTAAGCATGCTGATAGACCGACCAGATAGACCACAAGCAGATAGACCAACATCAAGATGGATAGACAAACTAGATATATGGTTGTAACATTGAGCATGCTGATAGACCGACCAGATAGACCACAAACAGATAGACCAACATCAACATGGACAGACAAACTAGATATGGTTGTAACATTAAGCATGCTGATAGACCGACCAGATAGACCACAAGCAGATAGACCAACATCAAGATGGATAGACAAACTAGATATATGGTTGTAACATTGAGCATGCTGATAGACCGACCAGATAGACCACAAGCAGATAGACCAACATCAAGATGGACAGACAAACTAGATATGGTTGTAACATTGAGCATGCTGATAGACCGACCAGATAGACCACAAACAGATAGACCAACATCAACATGGACAGACAAACTAGATATGGTTGTAACATTAAGCATGCTGATAGACCGACCAGATAGACCACAAGCAGATAGACCAACATCAAGATGGATAGACAAACTAGATATATGGTTGTAACATTGAGCATGCTGATAGACCGACCAGATAGACCACAAACAGATGGACCTACTCAAGATGGACAGACAAACTAGATATGGTTGTAACATTGAGCATGCTGATAAACCGACCAGATAGACCACAAACAGATAGACCAACATCAAGATGGACAGACAAACTAGGTATGGTTGTAACATTGAGCATGCTCATAGACCGACCAGATAGACCACAAACAGATGGACCAACTCAAGATGGACAGACCAACTACATATGGTTGTAACATACTGATTGACTGACCACCGACAGACCATCTATCCGAAAACAGAATGTTCAAACGTTAGACCAACCAACATGCAGACATGCAAAACAATACCTGATCACAGAAGACTCCAGCCTTATGTTATGTCTCGACTGACGAGGACTTGGATTTGGTTTCACGAGTCGTCTATTCTGTCTAGAACCATCTAACACAAACCAACCACTAACTGGCGGGGCACTCGACACAAGAGAAGACGTTTTACCACCAGGGTTCAGAGAACTTGAGTGTTCATTGTTAAAAGAATGAGTGAGACCTTGTACTGAAAGAGGAGAGTTAGCTGACAATGCGTCATGGCCTGTGACCAGCCTGACATCCTTAGAGACAGACAAACGAGTAGACTGAGGATGGTTGTTTTTGTTATTTGGCGAATTCAGTGCTGTTTCGTTATTTACAACTGTATTTTCACTTATGGGTAATGCTTGAGGTGGGGCTTTGATGTCGTCTTCATTGTCAATAGCTTGAGAAGACATTGGTTCATTTGTAATATATACAGCTAATTTTTGATGCTCTTCCTCTTCTGATTCACTCGGTGATTGAGAGACATCAGTGTCGGATTCATTCTCATCTGACAGGCTCTCCTCCACAACAGGACTTAGTTTTTCATTGTATATTAATAGCCCTGTTGCTGGCCTTTCAGGAGACAGAATTCCATTATTTGGAAGATTTAAACCTTCTGGAACAGTAACAGATCTGCGTATACCATACTCTTGGCATACAGAGGTATTTTCATCTATTCCTTGCCTTTCATTCATCAATATCTCATCTTTTTCCAAGGATGATATTTGATGGTCGTTTGCTTGATGTTCATGGGATTTCTTTTTTTCTTCAAGATTGTTCATTGGCACCGAATCAAGGGAATCGTCTGTGTCTTTATCATACTCAGAAATAGAACTAATAGACGACCAATCAGAAGATGTAGATGATCGACGCCTGTTTTCAAGACTTGTATTAACGTCAGGTTCTGTAAGTGAGCAAGAAAGGGTAGTTTTGTTTTGTCCTTCATTAGACAAATCTCTTCTGAACCTCACTGTATCTGATATCTCTGAGGAAGGTATAGATAGGAAATTCCCTGCGGTACGAAAATAAGACCTCTCATCTTTGTTTGACACAACATTCTCATTCATTCCATCGTACTTCCGGTTGTCACGTGACTCACTATTCTCCAAAGACTCGGAAACAGCTAAAGCATGACGTACTTCCGGGTTCGATTCAGCAAGTGTGTCGACAAAAACCTGTGGGATTATCAAATCTGCAGCCTTTTCAGGACCACGTGATCTGCAAATTTCATCTATGACGTCAGTATTGGCAAGAACGTCAACATCATATGACCCTTCAACAGCATGATCTTTTTTCTTCGGAAAGGATATCGTGGAGGGGTCGTGTTTTGGTGAAGTACTATCTATAGATCTATCAGTTGATTGGTCCGCACTGAAATTGACGTCAGAGGTGGAATGCGCATGCCCGGCATTGCTGATTTTCTCGACGTCACGATCACGTGATATGCCAGGGACCGATTCAATCTTGTTGCTTGTTTTAGTGTTTTCACGTGATTTTCCACGTCCACCATTCTGGTTACTTGCACCAGGGGAAGTGACGTCAAAAGTGGGAAGGGTTTGGGTGTTGTCACGTGACATTTCAAATTGAACAGACTCTTTCTTTTTGCGTATATTTGTTTTCTTCGTTTCTTTGTTATCACTGTCGATATTCCCAAATGATACTTTCTTGCTTTTAGACTTATTAGTTTTTAAGAGTTGAGTAGAAGTGCGAGATGTTTCTGTAGTATTGAGTGAAGTAGTTATAAGGGTTCTCATTTAGTAGAAGAGGATAAGATGGTAGAGTGAAGCCATTTGAAAGAGAAAGGAAGAAAGAAAATAGGTTAGAATGAAAGAATACTCGTGAAAATGTGAAAGAAGAATTAATGTTTACTTTGCTTGGAGGCATGCACACTTATTAAGCCCCCCCCCCCCGGAATGCAGGAGTTTCCAAGTAAATGAAAACAAATGAAATGAAAGAGAAAGAAAGAAAAAAATGAAAACAAAACGAACAAGAATACACGAACAAAAAGATTTGCAAAGATCCTGAAGAGACGAAGGCTAATCAACTGTGGAAGGCAAGTCACTCATAGGTATACTTTCAAATTTGTAATGCGTTTACGCTGTATTGACAGAGGTCTTCCTTGTTAACTTTATACTTGTGTGTTTATAGTTATTTATGTTTTTAAACACAAGTTTAATTCAAACTTTTGGTTTCTGTTGAGACATTACTTATCATTTCATAAAAAGGTTTAGTAGACGTTACCTCATCTCTGACGTAGTTTTAGTTGGTTTATCTTTAGGCGCCGTTATATTTGTGTTCAGCGGTGTATCGTGTGTTCTTTGAGTATGCGCACTAACTTTAGTCAGGTTAGAATTTAACGGATTCCGTCTTCACAAGAACAAATAAAACACGTGTTAACGCATTTAAAGGACAAATTATAATGTTAGTAATATATTGAGATTTCAGTTATGAGTTTATTACTGCCGCCATTCATTCGGTTAAAAGAGCGCATGTGAAAATAATATTCAAGTGCGCATCAGTAGAGCTTTTTTAAAAGGCTTTTTTATGAGTTTTTGACATTTTAAGCCGTGATATAACGGGACACAAGCATTGCCAAAACGTCAAGTCAAACCGTAAGTACACGCGAGTATCCCGAGATATCTTAGTTGAAAAATATGTCAAATACGCACGTTTAAATTTCTACTTACGGGGGTGGTGTAGGTGGTTTTGGTCTTGTTACCAGCTTCTCGATTTTCCGGACAGGCTTGATTTCTCTCTTGGGAGACGGCTTGGGTGACGGCTGGTGGCGTGGGTTCTTTGGGGGATGGTGTTGGCGGTGGTGTTGGGGATTTGGCTAGATCGACTTCCGGTTCCGGTACAGGAGAAGGCGTGTCTCGTAATGCACGATTGAAAAGCTGTTCTGAAAACCGGTTTGTCTTCTTTTTGGGTGGCGGCGACGGTTCTTCTTCTGGTGTAGGAATACGCTTCTGTAAAGTAGTAACACAATGTCTTAGCTGATGAAAATAGAGCACATTTACGGACAGTACATATAGAGTCGCCAGAGCTAGGAATAGACCATTTCACGGTTGTCGTGGCTCAACCTCAGCCTCGACACCGTGTAATATATTCTTTAGAATTTTACTACAGCCCGTGGAATTTTAAAGTGTTTCGATTGTTTGTTGTTGTGTGCATTCCTTACATTACCATGGGCTACAGTCGATTTCTAAAGAATATATTACACGCTGTCGAGGCTGAGGTTGAGCCACGACAACCGTGAAATGGTCTATTGACATGTAGCATTTAAGAACTGGCCGTTCTGACCGGTTGGTTCTGCTAAATGGAAAACACCCTGAGTTACACCGTGTGTCCAACCCTGCAATAGTTGCGCGAAACATTGTAGGGGTGACATAAGGCGCAACTGTGTTGTGTGCGACATTGCAGAAAATGTTACATCGTGTGTTCAGTGGATTAAGATAGCTGTGGACTGACATGAAAAACGAAAGTTCTCACAAACGCCCAATCGTACATTCGGGTCCTTTCATAAATGCAAATAGCTTTGAAAGTGAAATGACTGATTGAGTTGTAGGGAGAAGTAGCTGCTATAACATTTGTATTCGATCTTAAAAACATCCTCTCATCCTTCTTTCGCTTTAAGTACCCTCCCTTCTATGATTAAAGCTTAATTGCGCATGCTTGCTGTATTTTTGTCAACACTTACCTTTTTCCTTTTCTCGATCTCAGCCAGTTGTTCAGCTGTCAAAGACGGTGGTTTCCACTCTTTCTTGACTTCTGGTGTCTCAGGTTTCAGGTCTTTAAATAGCGACACGATCACGGAATTTGGTAAATGTCCATCAGGCGCAATGACAAATCCCTCGCCGTCGCTACCGAGAACCCTTCGTGAATACTCTCGGGTCGCTTGCCTGGCAATCAAATGCCGACACATTGTCGAAGAAGGATATCGTGCAGTTTTCGGAACGTCGATTATATATCGATCTCTTGTTGGAGAGCCGATCAAAGGAGGTCCTACAGCCATTGCGGTATAAGGCTGTGTTTTTATATTGACCATTGAGTGACTTCTTTGACTACTGAAGTCGGGTTTTTTATCCTCAACAAGAGCCTCTAAGTCTGCTTCGGTTCCCTGTCTGCTTACAACAAACTCGCGTCTATCCTCCTCTTCATCTTCTTCGTCTTCTTCTGGTTCTTGAGGAGGCGCAGGCAGGGGTTGAAACTCTGGCATAGATAACGACATGATCTCTTGTTTTATAGTTGGGCGCTGTTCTTTCTTGGTTTTCAATTCTGGTTTGGATTTTTTCTGGATCCCAAAGAATCCAACAGGTTGTTGCTCAGGTGTAAAAGTGTCAGGTTCTTCATACCCTGGTCCTTCTTCTCGCTGATCATCGTCTTCTTCAGGGATTTGCACATCAGGTCTCTTGTAGAAGATAGCAAGGTAGCGGTTGAATGCATCGTCTTTCACCGCCCGACTGTCTGGTCGGGGTCCACGCTTTTGAAACCCAAAGACTCCATCGCGGAGCTTTTGGAGTTCGTTTTCGCGTTCTTGAATTTTAGCAAAGGCCTGCAACAAAATTAAAGTTTTGAGTAAGAAAATATATAAGGACCAGAAACACGAAAATATATAAGGACCAGAAACACGAAAATATATAAGGACCAGAAACACGATGGAACGTTTCTTGCGAAGTTGGACACGTACAACAGTGTCCACTCCTGCCACAGTTGCAGGCATTGTTGCAGCAAAGTTGTATAAGTAGAGCTCGATTCTACGCTTGCAACTGTTGCGTGCAGCTATTGCAGGGTTGGACAACCTGTGCAACGTTGCAGAAACAACGTACGAGAAAAGTAGTGTCACGTGTACGGGTCTTAATTGGAGAAAATGACGAGCAATTGCGATGAAAGGAGAGTGTTGAATTATTGCTTTGCCTTCTTTAGCCATCTGTATCATTATCACTCATATCTTATTTATGTATTTGTATTTTATTTTGAGATTCACCAGAGGTGGGCGTGAAATACAAATGGACACGAGGTCCCCTATAAAGTATTAAACACCCCAATGACCATACATCATAACGACCATCATCGTTGATAACATCATCAACAGCAGCATCGTTATCATAATACCCCCTTTCATTATCATCACATTCAGGATACCATTTACACTACAAATAAGCACTGCAAACCTTGCTACGTCTCTCCTCTTCTTGAGCCTTCTCGTCCATTTCTTCTTTAGACAACAAATCGGCAAATCGTTCAAACTTGAAAACAGACGACTTGGCTTTGGTAAGACGCTGTAGCTCATCAGGTGACAGTTTGTCTTTGACTTCAGGGTCGACAGGTAAAGGATTCTCTGACAAAGGTCTCTGGAACTCCATGGCAACCATACGATAAATGTATGAACGAGGCATGTCTGAGACGAAAAAGGAACGTCATTTCACAGTGCATTATAAAATTACCATGATAAAACGCAAGGCTCTGATTGGCCACAAGATTCGTATAGTGCATGGTCTATTAGAGAATACCGCATGTTTTTCGCAAGGTTTGCACTCTTGCACATAACGAAGAGATTGAAAATATTCCCGCTGTGTTATACACATTTTAGAAGGATTGATCAGAACACTCAAGAAGTTCGTCTCGACACTCCACTTGTTTTCTTGTCCTTGTGTGTTGTGAATCTGCACATATCACGCGCGAGCGCATTTCTATTTATAAGAAGGACACCATCTTTCTAAATTTGCGAACAATTTTTAGAGGCGAAAGCAGCATTAGAAGTGACTTTGCTAAGGCTTCTTTAGACTTACAGGTAGCATATTCAATCTTGTGTAGATGGTTTCCAATCCCAATCAAAAGGTCACCCTTTTGGCTAGAGAAACACAAACTACTTGGAACAGCATTCAGTGTAATGACTCGTAAAAGATGATTGGACTCGTCCCAGATTCTAATCGACCCATCCACACTGCTGGACGCGAACAGTCTCATCTTAGGACAGCTAGCCACGCCTGTAACATCGTCCGTGTGGTCGTTGTCACTGTTATGATCGAATCGTTCTGGAAAATGAGATACGAAGCAGCTTAGTGGATGTTAACGTAATGGTAAAATCAGAAATTTACTGCCCATTAGAGCAATTTTCAAATGAGTACAAAATGGCCGCGCCGTACCGTGACCGTGTCAGTGCCGTGATATCTAGAGCGGTTTTCGTATGACTGGGAAAACGGCACGGTCACGGTACTACACGGCTACGGCAGGAATTTCGAATGTGTTATAGACATCACGGCACTGACACGCAACTCGACTTTGTCTTTGGCACACTTTTTTGTTCTCACCACGTTGACGTCATCTATGCATCTTTTAGCATGTATTAGAGTACAGACGCACGGAAAAATGAAATCTATTTGTTAATAATAAAATTATACATTTGGTAAACAAAAAGTGAATTTCTGAAAGGTAGTGGTAATTCAGTAATGATTCACCTTTCTGTGTTGTTTTGAAGACAACCACGTTATAAGACGCTGTAGCAGGTTCGTGCAAAGAGACAAAGAGTCTATGATGTGCTACTGCTAAGTGCTTAGGTGTTTCCTGACAGTAAAGAGTCATCAAGGGTGCTAAAGCTTCTACAGCAAAAGGGAACAGTCTCCAGATCTTGATGGTGTTGTCTGTGCATTGTGAAGAAAAAATTATCCAAGCTTAATGAAAGCAAGAGAAAAGCTGTAATGAAGGAAGGAGAGGAGAAAAGGACGGAAGGCTGAAAGAAACGGAAAAGAATGGAAACAGGGAAATGGAAATGAGAAATTTGAAGGGATGATAAAACAGTGAAAGTAGATTGCAGGTATGAAAGAAAGGAACAAAAAGATGAAGGGAGGGAGGGAAGGAGAGGAGGGAGGGAAGGAAGGAAGGAAGGGACATATCAAACAATTCCCAATAAAAAGGTGTCATTCGCATGGCTATCAACTCCATGTTTGGGCATGTACTACCTTATTTGAAAGACCCATTTTTGTTGATTTTTCTGACATCTAGAGTCAAAAACCTGCAGCTGTTGTAGAAATATAACACATCACATTGTCCACCATCTTGAAAATGGCTTAGAAACCGCACATTTCAATAAGTTTACAGGAAATCCAATAGTAAAAACACAGGAAGCCCATGTGAATGACACCAATTATTGTTTGATATGGAGAGAATCTTTACTTACCATAACCAGCAGATATAACTTGATCTACAGCAGGATTTGCTATCATGGTAACAATCTCTTCTCGATGAGCCTGTAAAACACAGATAAAAGTAAACTTTACAAAACTGGAATGACTTTGATATTGTGAGAATTTAATGCTCTCAATCTTCATGGATCATCTACTAATTAACTCACCTCAATTAGAAAAGAGATAGAACCAGGTTTTTTCTTGTTCTGCCAATCATACACAACTATTGTACCATCTATGCAACCACCAAGTAGTAATGTCCTGTCATATGAGCTGGGTCTGCTGGATTGACCAATGGAGTCATCAAGATCTAAGGAAAACTGATTAGCTTGGAGGGTGGAATGGACAAGATCACCCCATTGGTCACTCTCAAAGTTATCCTGAGAAGAAGAGAAAGGTTGATACTGTTATGAGATGTCAAGATAAATGCAATCAAATGAATATGCACAGGAATCCACAACTATATTTCAGTGTAAAGTAGATTTTGTAACAGTGAAGATCTCAAAGTAAAGTAAAAGTAATATGGAGGAGGAGACTATGAAATAGAGAAATCAGTGACTTCCCCACCTCTTTTTGGTCTGAAAACTACTAAAAACTATTTTGCCAGTACCACTAGCTGACACAACTATTACTAATAGTAACATTAATGAAGGCTTACCTCAACCACATACTCATAAAGACAGAGACAAGTACAGGTACTTGGAACTATAACATAAAGTTGACAGTCATGACAGAGAAAAAAATCATTGGACATCTGCATGTTGCTTGTGTAGTGAATCTGCCTATTGCTTGTGCTGTGAATCTGCATGTTTGTGCATCAAATTTGCATGTCATTTGTGCAGCATTTGTGCAGTGAATCTGCACATTGTTTGTGCAGTAAATCTGCATGTTGTTTGTACAGTATATCTGTGCATTATAGTGCAGTGAATCTACACATTGCTTGTGCAGTGAATCTGCATGTTGTTTGTACAGTATATCTGTGTGTTGTTTGTGCAATGCCTTGTCAAGATGTCGCCAGTAGAAAACAGGGCTTACCTTTAGTACTTTCTTGATCCCATTCTTCAATGATTTTACAAGGATTTGTCTTTGAAGAAGCCTTGAGTATAGTTCCATTAGAGAGCAGTGTAAAGAGAATATCTACAGAACAAAATAAACTTGTTCATCAGGAAAGTTACCATCAAAGTTAGTTTTACAGAAATGACTTACTCTCTGCAGCAGCATATACAACATCTGCAACTGGTGTCATGGCTGGAACCAGAAGAGTTGTGATACAAGCACCTGAACCAGGAGATATTAGCCTTACAGTATTGTCACCACAAGTACATACCATACGAACTGGAAACTGATAAAACAAATGGATATAAATAAGCAAATAGAATCAAACTGGAATCTGAGCTGGGTTTGTGAGAGGTACATGTAGCAGTCTCTTGAAGAAGTACTTGTGACTTAAGACCCAAGTTACACATAATGCAACATTTTCTACAATATCATCTGCAACAATGTTGCATTGTGTGCCCAACCTACAACCTTGCAATGCTACATGCATGGAAGATTGCAGGAAGTGTTGCAGAAGTGATGAGGGAGATGTGGATAGTAATATTTCATACATCAAGTACTGGACTAGCATACTTACTCTAGGATGTGACGATGGCTTCATAGTCTTGACTTTACTACCAACAGTAGTATACACACTATGTACATGATTAATTTGCCACAAATCAATTTTTTCACAAGAAAATGAATAAAGCTGGTCCTTTCCAATAGTTGTCCCCAAGCCCAAAACAGATCCCTTGGTCTTTATTCTGTCCACTTCATCTGAAGTATCTAGACTCCATACTCGTATGGTCTTGTCGCTGGAACCAGACATTATATACGGACCATATGGGTATATAGCTAGAGTATTGACTGACTTGAGGTGACCAACAAAGATAATCTGAATATTGCCCTTTTCATTCCAGACCTTGATTGACCCATCTCTGGCAGCTGTTATTAGATACTGGAAAAATGAACAAAAGGTGTGATACTCTTGTCTGGATAAAATAACAAGAAATCAGCAATATCGTACTAACAGCTTGTAAATTTTACAATGACGAGAAGATAATGGCACTTAGATCTTGATGTTGATTTGATTTTCTGTTCAATGAGCACTGATGGAGGAGAAGGAGATTTATGCAGCATGTGCATCAAGTCAGTTTGTGGGGCAGCTCATTAGCTAAATCAGAATGATTAGGTATTATCTGTGGCTGGTCTTTTTATTCATCATCTATACCAGAGCAGAATTTGCCTGGTGGACCAAAGAAGTGTTCTGTTCTTTTTGTGTGTGTGCGCACATGCATGCATATGTAAGAATCCCTTATTCTAGATTGCTGGCCCCCTGCAATGAACTGAGCCAAGTACATGTACCTTGTAGCATGAATCAAGGATTCTGAATCAAGACTTAAGGTATCATCTTATGGATATTCCAAGCATCCAGGCAAAGCAAAACTAAGTAATTTTGTGGCATATGCAAACATAAGTCTGCAACATTGCCTTGCTTTCATGGTACTGGCCTCAGGGTTCAGTTGCTTGAAGGCATGCAGGTTTAAATTCTAACACAGGGTTAAAACTGAAGGTTTTCTTTAGACTTAACCTTGGGTTGGCGCTAGCCCGCCTTTGAGGAACTGGACCTTGATGACCAAGATTGCTGTGGAATGCCACCATCTTGGTATAAGAAATCTTATTGCTATTGATCCTTTAACTGGTCTGTGATCACAAAAGTATTCTCACCTTCAGAGGGTTGAAGAACAACATGGTGGTAATCTCTCTGGAATGTAAGTCTTTAAAGTGTGCGAGACACCTTCCATCCAGTAATGAGTGGATAACAACATTGGTGTCGTACGATGAAAAACATCTCTGGGCTCTACTTGGAGTTTCTTCTAAGCATATATGAGATACTGCACTGTCTGCATTTAAACCATCCTAAACAATTTTAACAAATAAAAAAAGTCAATTCCAAGGCTATATTTCCTAGCTTTAAGGGCTGCTGCAAAACTATTCAGCCACAAACTATACATGCCATCAAAATGATGTGCAAAATAATATTGTTGACAATAACTTTGATATCCCCACTAACACTGGCAAGGTGGTTCCCAACAAACTTTTTTGCAACTGACCAAAATAGAGCATTTTTGTATTTGTGGAAAACCTACTGCACAGTATTGTGGCCATGTCACTCCCTAATGTCTATAAAAACATTTGAAATTCCTGCCGTAACTGTACTATGCAGTGACTATAGCTAGACTTTGACTATAGCTAGTACACTGTACATGAATATAGATCACAAGAATAAAGAATCTAGAGTTTTATGCATATCAACTTACTGTAAGAATTTTTCTCTGAAGTAGAAATTTTGCACCATATCTAAAGCTCCAGCACTGAAAAGAAAAACACTATTCATAACGTCTGAATAGGGAATGGTACTGTAGTTCAGAAATGAACAATTCTGACATTAATGTTCACTGTTTGGGACATCTTCCACTCCCCTTTAAATATCATCCATGAACATCATCAAATGTTTACCAGTCAAACTGACAATATTTCATCTGATAGGCATGGTCATAACAATGTACTGTTACTTACTGTGATGTTACCAACCCCTCCAGTGATGATTTCATTAACAGATTCATTATAAACACCACTGAAAAAGACCACACAAACTGGTGAGCACCCACAATTATTGTACTACAGATCAGCATTGTTCTAGCCAGAGGAGATACATGTCACATACATGTAAACACCATTCTTACTGCTAACCACAAGTCTTTCTATTGTGAAGTGGTAAGAGATCTAACTAGAGGAGTTTTTGTTCAAGTGTGAAACAGACTGTGCCATGACATTGCCATGTCAGCGCTGTGTTGTCTATTAAAACATTTGAATTTCCTGCCGTAATGGTGCCACTTTCACAGTCATACAAAAACTTCAAATATTTGCAAGGTTATCAGCTCAATAAATCTTTCTTTGCCAATAAATGCATGAATCAATACTCCAGCTTTAACTAGAACTAATCTTATAAAGATTACAGATTCCAAAACATTTGGGGGGCCAGTTTACTATATACTCTAATATAAATAGCTGAGTAAATTAGTGGGAAGATGTGTGATTATTTTTCTTCTCTATTTCAACCAATCTCCATCAGTCATCACCAATGAATATGTTAGAGATTCAAAGGTGAAGTGATAACTGTTTTGATTGGAGTTTTGTTTCCAAAGGCTGAGATTATTACTCTTCACAGTATTAAATATTAACAAGTGGTACCATTATTTCTTACCACATAATTCTGCTAATTGATGATGTTGTACTAAGTAGTGTGAAGTCATCTGTCATAAGCTATAGAAATAGGATAAAAGAGGGATTAATGAAATTAGGAAAAGGATATAACATTGAATAAAATAATAGAGTAAGCAATATTAATAATCGAAATTGAAAAGTGTAGAGAAGTAATATAGAATAGAAAAATAAATATGTTATCTGATGTTGTGAGTAATCTTATTGATGAGTAGAATAATTGGTTGTTATTGTAACAGGTAATAAATATAAAATATAACAACATGATAATCTGATATCTTATTCATTAATTGTGTGGTGTTGCTATGTCAGTAAGCAAATTTAGCAAACACAGATTATTGCACATGCCATATTCAGTATGCCATTTCACTTCTTGTGTCCTCTTCTTGACATCAGTCACTAATGATTATTATTTCACCTTGCATCACATTTGGAAAATCTGCTTTTCATGCCACATTGGTGTGTAATTATCTTACAGTGTATCTACTATAATCTGAATTATTTTGGAAGAAAGGATAGGATAATATGGCCATATATCCTATTACATGATCACTGCCATACAACCACTTTGGAATACTTACTCGTATATTCTCATCGAGCCCCCATCCTACAAATTCTCTACTTTTTGCAGCATACACAATACCACAAAGAGGCTCATTTAAAAATCTATTGACATGTTTGATTTCACCACTAGATGAGTACACAGTAATTCGTCCTTCTGGACTTACTCCAGCGTATTGAGATCTAGAGGGATCGAAAGCCAGATAGCTAAGTCCAACATCGGATTTGATACTCGACAGTTTGTGAACTCCATGTCCAACATTTCTCGACTGTTGCCTGTCAACTTTAGCTGGGTCTTCCTTTTGTCCTCTTTGAACTGAGTCCTTTATTAGCTTCCAGTGTGAGCTAACTTTAGCGATATTCTCATCAGAATGAGGTTTAGTCCTCTTCTCGATCATTTCCATCAATCTACTGGCCATCGTGGCAATAAAAATGTAAAATTCTAAACTCTAAAGGCAATCAACAAACTTCGAAGTTGAAAATTTAGCACGGAATTGCAGACGATTTGAAGTCAAGATTCCCAATTTTGAGTCCAATTGATTCCTTGATTTGCAAGCCAGTTAATCTCCAGCATTTTATAAGATAAGATCTGTTGTTTTTACTGCTTTAGACTAGGACAAATTCCTATGGTTGTACAAAATACCAATGTTGTGGTTCTCTTCTTTTATTCCAATATGGCGCCGCGCTATTGGCGTTGTTATGGTTACATCAATAAACGATTTAGGAAACCGCTTACGAAAAGAACCGCTGGAACGTTTATCCGAGTACACGAACAACGACCGAAAATATCTCGAGACGTTTCCCGAGGAAACAGCGAATAATTATTTAGGCATGCGTAATAGGTCAGCTGGTTTGAGTTTATTTTCCTTCAATGACGAGATATCGCAGTTTTAACTTTTAAATACCTTTATGTATCCCTACTGGAAAGATAAGGCTAAAAATGAATTTTTCGATGACGAAGGAGACTTTGATGAACCTTTTGACTGTTATTCTTGTGGTATCTGCGGGAATTTACGCTACAGAAAAACCGACATTATCTCCAGTCACTCAACCGAGAAATATTTCAACGTAAGGCGATATAAGACTTAAGTTATAAACTTTTGAAAATATCTTGTCATGGTTTCTCTTCCAGTTTCTATATGCCTTGTTATTAGTGTTTTTTTTGGATCTTTGTAACGTGTTTATAAGACGATAATATATATTTTCCTCTGATAGGAATTCAACAACAACACGGCGGCCCCTCTCAAATTTTACTACCACTCCAAGTCCTTCACCCACAACACCGAAGACTACAGAGCCTCCAGAAGAAAAAGTAGAGTCTCCAGAGGTTGAACAACACAGTTCCTTAACAATATTTTTTATTTTACTCGTTATAGGTAAGCTTTGTACCTTTTAGGGTACAGGTAAGTCCTAAGGGATTGCCCAACGCTGATATTTTGTTGTACCAAATTTACAAAATATGATTGCTTGATCAGTTTACCAAAATTTATGATTACATTCTTAACCTTGCTTGATGAAATTTATAAAACTGGCTTTGTTTTTAACAATCGTGGTTGAGTATTGAATATAATATTATTTATTTCTTTTCCTTCTTTTGCAATATATATAGTTATTTGTATTCCTTAAAGAAATGTGTATCAAACAGGTTTCAAGACTGGTTGCGAAACTAGACTGCTGAATGAGAGAACTTTCCTTTTTGTGATTATTATGTTGTCTCTTCTACTTCCTATTATACCTCCCATCTTTCATACACCCTTGGGTTTTTAAATCATTTTTCCAAAAAGGAGATAAATTTATTTCAAATATGTTGGGTTTTTTTCATGAAAAAAATATGGCTCATTCTGTGTTTTACTAGGAGATTATACCACTGACTGTATTTTTACTGCATGGAAATTATGTAAAAATTAAAAAAAGATAAATCAACCATTGAAATTGGCTTTTAAATTTAAAAAGACCTGCATGAGAACTGAAAACAAAAAGTAATGAAATATCCATTGTGACTTTTGCACATTGACAAACCTTTTTATTGTATGTTGCTAATGCAAGATGATAATAAGATAAGAATGATACGATTGCACATGGTAGACAAGGTAGAATTCAGAAAATAATATTTTCATTTTATTAGACAGTTTGAATTGATTAGCCACTGAGAATTCTTACCAAGTCTAGATCTTTGAATTTGAGAAATGTACAGTACATGCAAGTCCAATACTAGAACTTTAATTTTAAATAAATTTATTCATATTTGATAACTCAAATGGTGTAAGGATCCACTACTGCAAAACAAAAAACAAAAAACAGGATATTGATAAAACTTTTGATTAAGTCAGAAGCTCCTGTCTTTGTTCTGTTTTGTCTGGACATAAAATCAAAAGAAGAGACCTAAGCACGTACTCTTCTAGAGTGAACAATTAATCCTCTAAAGGTTTATCATTCTGAATGGGTAAACATTGTCACAAGAGTTTTTAAGTTTATTATTAATGCTTCTCATTGTACCTATCCTAACTCTATTCTATTAGAGCTTTGAAAAGAATAGCTGCTATTTTCTAAAGTTGCTTTCTTGGTTTACTTAACTTGAGTATAATTATGATAGTTTTTGGAATAATGTTTACATTAAAAGGTGGAAATCATCTATTTTCATGACAATAAAGCAAGGCTCTTAAGAAATCAAACAAGTGGGGGTAAAATCAGACGTTGATGCATTTTCTGCCAGATAAAAAGAAAGACTGAAACGAGAATAATAATTAATTCTTTCATTTCTGTTTTTATCAGAGTTTGTGCATGTGACCTTTTATTAAGAGTTGTTTCTAGATCTCTTAATCTGTTGTCATGGTGTATTGTTCTTGCTACCAATATGGAATTTGTTGCCATAGTTGCAATATGTGCTCTGAAAAATGCTATTTTTTAACATGATATGGTTTCGTGATTTTCACCTTTTCAAAATAACTGAGTATTCAATATTCATTAAATGATTCATTATCATTACAAAATGCTCAATGTTCAATGTGTGCATGTAATTATTCAACTATGCAGCTTCAGATATAATGATTGAGTGATGATTGATGATTTATTGATTATTTAAAGTAAGAGTACAATAAAGAAATTTGAGATGAGGCTTTAGAGAAGGAATGAAAATTTGCTTTTGAGTTAACTGCATCTATTCAGTTTCTAGAAATGTTATTAAAAGGCTAAAAATGGCAAAATAATAATAATAAAAAAATACATACATGATTGAGACTCCCTAAACAGGGCTTTTCAGCTCAAAATCAAAAATCAAAAATCAAATCCTTCAAAAAGCAGAAGACTTTATACAAGGCTTTCATTCTATGAATATTGAGAAATTTCTGGCTTTGTGAATGTCATATCAGTCAGTTTTCAATGTTCGACTGATTTCGTGCACAATCACAAAGTCACCAAGGTCACAAACAGCTTTTATGAATTACTGATTCATAAATCGAATGATGTATTTCCTTGTTTCACAGTAGCTTTCTTTGATTGGGAAATATTCTTCGTGATCAAAAAACTGTTGTAAACAACAATAATTACCATTTGTCAAGAGTGACATAACTGAACTTAAGTGTTCCAATGATAATTAGAGTACATGTATACTTTCTATAGTAATAATAAATGTGTTTTTATTGCAGCGTTATGTATTCTTGTAACCCATTTTTTAATCAAGACAAAATTCCACTATTTACCAGAAAGTGTAGCAGTAGTCTTCCTGGGTAAGTTAATAATATATAATGTTAATGTTCTTAGAATTATAGTAATTAGTTTTACTATGTAAAACATAGGTGCATTAATTGGCTTGGTCATGAAAGCTTTAAGACACTTCTCTCTTGGAGACTGGCAGGTCAGTAAACATAATATTGTCAGTGTATAATTATCTGCAAAATTTCATAGGTACTAAATAAATATGGAATTTCTGATTAATCTGATTCTATTTCTTTCAGCGAGAGGAACATTTTAATCCCACTGCATTCTTTTTGATATTACTGCCTCCAATTATTTTTGAATCTGGTTATTCATTACATAAGGTAAGATGTACACCAGGGTGCAGTCGTTCGAAACGTGATTACTGCTAACCCAGGATTAAATCTAAAGAAAACCATTGACTTTAACCCACTAACTTGATAAATTGATAGATTTGTTGATATCATTTTCTTCGTTTCCTTCTCTCACAGGGTAACTTCTTTTCTAACATTGGATCCATTGTTATCTATGCTGTGTTTGGAACAGCTATATCAGCCATGGTGATTGGTGGAGGTATCTATTTACTGGGCAAGGTACAGAGCTCAAATTTATAGCCTTTTTTATTTTAACACTTGCATGTACATTTCTTGTGCTTTACATGTGCTTTGCAAGCCTAACAGTCATTTTGTTATTCATTCAATGCACAGGGAGGAATAGCATTTCAGCTTGGTCTGAGAGAGAGGTAATAAAAATAATAATAATAACTTTATTAAAGTCTCAAAAAGAAAACACATGTAGTTATGTAATTTTGCCTTTTGGGAGATATTGCAAATGCAGTTTAAAGAACAACCACATTTGCACTCACTGATAATTTTAAAAGTACAGTAGACTTTGTGGATGTTGTGAACTTGCACTCACAAGGTTGTCATGGTTGTGTAAAGGTTGTATAAATTGAAGAGTTGACCATGAAAATGCCTTAAGTGACTTTTAGATGATTTTTCAAGGCTCTGATATGGTCTAAAATAGAATGGCAATCAACCAAAAGCACTTAGGCCATTTGTTATGGGTACCCCTTCAATTTACCTAGTATGATGTACATTATATTACACAACATACAGTAGTTATTGTATGGTGTATATATGTTTTCTAATGCTTTTCAATATCTTTTAGCTTTGCATTTGGTTCTCTGATATCAGCTGTAGACCCTGTAGCAACACTTGCAATATTCCATGCTCTTGATGTTGAACCTACCCTCAACATGTTGGTATTTGGAGAAAGTATTCTAAATGATGCTGTATCTATCGTTATGACAAAGTAAGTTTACTCTGGTTCACTTTGGTAATATAGAGTCATTGAGTATTTTCTGCATAGGTCTACTTCTTTCGTTAGAATTGAGGTTTGCACTGAGAATGAGTTTTTGCACAAAACAAGGCAGTGTTCTGCCTAAAGACTGAAGTTCACACTCAATTTGATCATCAAAGTGGAAACTTCCATGGTTTGTAGCTTGAATCAAGAATCTTGATTCTAATGAATTTCTGAATTTGTGTATTACATGTATGTAAGTTTGAAGTTAGCCAACAGTTATTTTCTGAACATCAAAAGTACAACTTGAACTTAAGAACTTCCGAACAGACTTCTGAACAAACTTGTCAAAAGTTGTATGAAATGCACTGTGACAACTGTACATGTATTTGTGAGTTCTTAAGCTTATTGGAACTCCAAAAGGACATTAGCACTCTCATTACATTGTATGTCAATTATCTGTTTCAAAAAATACCTACACATTCAACATTGTAATAGTTTTATTGTTTGTTGTTTTTTCCAGTACTATCCTTTCTCTTGGTGATGCACAATATGCCAGCATGTCATCAACAGAGGCTTTCTTCTCAGCAGTCCTTAACTTTATTGTCATGTTTATTGGCTCTGCTGCTATTGGTATTGGATTTGCTCTTGTCAGTGCATTGATATCCTTTACTACCTTAACAAGATACCCGTTTGAACTTTCACTCAGGAGGAATTTGACCTTCCTGAGCTGAGTGTACACTATAGAGACTTGTCTGTATTTTGTGATGGATGGAAACATCAGGCATATTATGACTCAGCCAACTACACTTCCTAAGTGATAGAATCTAAAAGACAATATAATGTGACTGCTATGGTTCTGTTTGATGATTTTACTCCATTTTAGAGCAATTCTCTTACTGATATGAATGTCAACATGGACATCATAGAACACTACTAGTATTAATCAATAAACAAAAATACAATATGAGCCATTATCATAATCATCCAGGTTGTCATCATCATCATTCACATGTATTGTCCTTGACAATGGTTACCTGTTAAAGCATGTTGACTTGCGCAGCACACCATCTCTGGAGCTGGCTACAATGCTTATATTCTCTTATGTTCCTTATGGATTAGCAGAGGGAATCAAGCTGTCAGGTCAGTATGATGGCTGTCAGTATGATGAATGCACCTTTTAAAGACAGACAGACAGACCTCTCTTCTTTAGACATCTCACATTGAGAATTCAGTGAAAAGACTACCTTGGATGATACTTTACTTACTCATGAAGGAGGAGGTGTGAAAGGCAACAAACAGATGCACAACAATCTGCTTATCTGCTTTGATCAGCAATGATTAGCAAACAGGAAACAAACATATGCAAACATCGTAGCAAACATTATAGCAAACATACGTATGGATTGGTAAGCAGACATGAAGCCTCCTGAGAAAGACTTTGGTGACCCAACTAGTTGCACTTGTTTAAGAATAATCATTTCATTTCTCCTGTTGTTGTCATTGTATAGGTATCATGGCCATACTGTTTTGTGGAATCTGTATGTCACACTACACTCATTTTAACTTATCACCCATGACACAAATCACTGTACAACAGATCTTCAGAACAGCAGCTTTCATGGCAGGTAAGTGAATTACAGAATATTGTCTTCTTAGAACTCAGCTGATTCCTCACTACCCTTCCCCTCTCCTCCTCCTCCTCTTGCCCCCCCCCCCCCCCCCAAGTAGATTTTGGTATGAGTGTGAAATGTACCACACTGTTCCATGAACATTTCAGTGCAGTGATGTCTATAAATACATTGGAAATTTCTGCCATAACTGTGTTATGCTGTAATTTACTAAAACCTTCACATTGTATTATTTTTCACAGAAACCTGTGTATTTGCATATCTGGGGATGGCGATATTTAGCTTCAAACATCAGTTTAAACCAGCATTTGTTATTTGGAGCATAGTAAGTGATTGTTTCCTCCTTCTGAAAGTTTAAGTCCCAAAAAAATTGATTGTAGCTGAGTGTATAAATGAGAATGAGTATCTCGGCTTAAGTTCAATTTTTACTTTTTGGTCAAAAATGGCAAAAAAATCACTTCCAAATCTGCAATTTTTTTAGTTCTAATGGGCATGTTTGACCTCAGATGAAATGAATTTCTGACAAGAATGTACTTTGCAATCATATCTGCCCTTGCATTAGAAGCTAATGAGCTCAGATGAGCCTTTAGTTTCTTTTACTTCCATTTTTTCTGTTATTCATTTCCCTTTCATTCCTTTATTCATTTGTCTGTTATATTTTTACCTTAGATGCTGTGTTTGATTGGGAGAGCTGTCAATATTTATCCATTGTCTGCACTGGTCAATCAATTTCGAGACATTAAAATTGATAGAAAAACACAATTTGTTATGTGGTTTAGTGGTAAGTTAGATATAGTCTAATAGATGCGAGAACAGGATGTGGGGTGAAATGAAATGAATATGATGTGACTACCTAATGATGTCGCGACGCCACGTTTAGGACACCATTTCGTGGGCGCTGTTAACGGTTATTTCGAAAATAATAGAGACCTTAAGATTGACGTCCTCTTTCACGTGGCGTCGCTTTTGCTAAATCAGCGTAATGATGTCTTGTACTGGTGCCGCATACCAAATCTCCCTTTTTTCAATCATTTAGCAATACCTGCTTGAGACTAGCCTGATGTTCAGACAGTTAACATTTAATCATTGGATTACATCTGAAAAGAAACTCGCGTTTAGTCTGTCTACGTATCAGCGACACGGATCGCGTTGAAAAGACGCTTTTGATTGGCTAAATCGTGTTGAGTGGTCATTCTAACCTGGTCGTTTGCGCCAACATGATGTGACCGACTGGTTCCTGGTAAATATCAATTATATAAGCTCATCACAAGCTTATTTTCGAGACCAGAAAGACGGATAGAAAACGTGTCGCCGTTAAGGCAGATGGAATAAACGAGAATTTTTTTCTGGGTGTGACAGGCTACCGTCTACCAATATACTGATACTTGATGGTTTCTTGTCAGGTTTACGTGGGGCTGTAGCCTTTGCTTTGGTACTTCATTTGAGACTGGACGATGAAAAAAGACATGTTTTAATTACCTCAACATTAATCATTGTATTGTTTACCATTCTATGTCTTGGTGGGTCCACTCTACCCTTACTAAAGGTACGCTTGATTTGAGTGTTGTTGGCTTTGTCAGAGACAAATGTCTTTTCTCTTTCATTCCCTTCCCTTCCCTTCCCTTTCCTTTCTTTTCGTTCCCTTCCCTTCCCTTCCCTTCCCTTCCCTTCCCTTCCCTTCCCTTCCCTTTCCTTTCCTTTCCTTTCCTTTCCTTTCCTTTCCTTTCCTTTCCTTTCCTTTCCTTTCCTTTCCTTTCCTTCCCTTCCCTTCCCTTCCCTTCCCTTCCCTTCCCTTCCCTTCCCTTCCCTTCCCTTTCCTTCCCTTTTCCTTCCTTTCCTTTCCTTTCCTTTGCTGTGCTATCCTATCCTATCCTATTCTTTTTTCTACTTTTCTTTTCTTGAAGGATCATACTGAATAGAATTTGATTTTGTTTGCAGTTTCTAAAAGTAGAGAACGGGAAGAGTTTAACCATGAGTAAAACCGAGGCCGAGGTAAGTTCAATCACTAGGACAGGTCAATGAGATCTTCTTGTGCATCACAACTAAACACTGTCTTATTTGATGTTTAAGGGAACGGCTTTGGATGCTGACAAGTTGACCGACGACGAGTGGAGAATTCCACGACGGACAAGGAAAGGTTTCACGAAATTGGACGCAAAGTATTTCCTGCCTTTCTTTACCAGAAAGTTTACTCGGCAGGTAAGCATATGTTAAAATTCATCCTCCTAAAAATTTACCCTCCCCCTCTCTCCCCACTCCCTGTGGTTACACTGCACTTTCTCTTTCTTCCTTCTCTACTGACTGAATGACGGTTTGTAAAAACTCTCACCAAGGGTGCCAGACCTTTGTTTCGTATTACGTTTCGTTAATAATTACCTAATAATTAATAATAATTCTTAATAATTATTATTATTTAATAATTCTTAATAATTATTGGCCCTTTGGGGGAAAGGGGGCAAAGTAAAACCTCTTGATCCTAGCTATAGGATAGGTATTCTAACCTCTTCGGTAACCCAGGGGTAATGAGTGACAATTTTACACCTGGGTTTCCAAGGATGGTATTTTAATAAAGTGTTTTTGTGTTCCACAGGAAGTACGCGATTCTCATAATGAGATGCAACGCTTGACGAGTAACTTATATAACGAGGTATACAGTAGACCAACCTCAGAGGATGAAACTGAGAGCAAATTATAAACACAAGCATTAAATAATGAAATTACATTCGCTGCGTTTAAAACCAAAGTGATATGCAGGAAGAACATGCAAGCCAGATATGAACTCAGAATGTAAAGTCCTAGAGGAATTGAGCAGAAGATTTTATTTTGGAAAGATGAACAAAAAGGATGGACAAAAAATGGATAAAAGGCTGAAATGAAACCGAAAGAACGAAGTAGAAGAAAATGGCAGGTGCTCACTGCCATAAGGAAAATGGATTCTATTCCAGGTTTTTTTATGTTGAGAAGTTTATGACTTCTGCACTGAAAAACGAACCCGCAATGCGAATGAAATTGAGATGGAAATAGAATAAATACAAAATTAAATTGGATAGAAACAGATTGAAATGGATGGAAACAATGCAATATCCCTTGCTTCTATCCTCAAGAATTTCTTAGAATTTCTTGATTGAATTTGGTTTTTGTAACATTTGATTACAAGGTTACAAGTCACAGGGTCACCTGTGAAAACTCTTGAGGGAACAAAATTCCATAAACAGCGTCTATTTTTTTATGTCAGGAAATTTTTGTTGCGTTATGTCCCTATGGCTTGTTGTCAGGCGTATCAAGAGTTTTGCACTTCCGCATAGACATAGCTACACTAGATCTTTTGCACAACAATTACTGGATTTTTTTTAGAAATTGCTAGGTGAAAGTGGTTATATTACTGTAAATACGTTTTCACTAAGTGCATTTAAATGCATGGCGTAGAATTTCATAGAAATATTTATTGATTATTATTTGTATAAATGAATACAAACAAAATATTAAACGTTGTCTAGTCTATTTTATCTAGTATTTAGAGAATTTTAATCCTTCTACGATCCCCGAAAACTGATCAGCGGTTGCGGCAATCATGTGGAAATATTTCGAGATAAAACACTGAAATCTTTCGGTGATGGCGATTTCGTATGAGTGTGAAACGTACTGCTCCGTACCGTGACCGTGTCAGTTACGTGTTAGAGTAGCTAGATTTCGTATGACTGTGAAAACGGTACCGCACGGTTACAGCACGGTTACGGCAGAAATTTCGAATGTTTTTATAGACAACACGGCGGTGACGGCACGGCGCTGGTGCAAATGAAAAAGGTAACTGCTCAATTTTTAATGGCTCCTTAGTCCCACTTTCTACATACATACACACATAACATTCTTACAGAGTGAGCGTAAAAATCTGTGGCCCCCTCTATTTGTACCAGTCCCCCCTCCTCCTTGTAAATAATGCCCGGTCCCCAAATAGTTGGCCCTACTGATTGTTTACTAGTGTTTTTCCCTCTCTTTCAGGTAATCTGTACCTCCTCGTAAGCATCCTCGGGGACCCAGGGCGAAAGGGGAGGGGGAGGACCGGGGAGGGAGGGGGAGGGGTTAGGAAAGGAAAAGAGGAAAAGGTCCTTTTCCCCTTTTCCTTTCCTTCCCCCTCCCCCCCCCCCTACGGTCCTTTCCCTCCCCCTCCCCGTTCCCCCTCCCCTTTCGCACTGGGTCCCCGAGGATGCCTCGTAAGATGTCATCTATTAATTGGTTTGAAACAAAAGAATCTATTGTTGACATTGGCGTTTTCAAAAGTTCTTTTTGTTTGTTTGTTTGTTTAGATTCTTGGGTGGCTAACCAATTGGATGAAAGAAGTGCAGGTCGCCCTCTCTCTCTCCTCTCTTTCATTTTCATTGAGGTTGTGCCGGGGTTCCTGTGCCTTGATCCTTATGCGCCCGCTATCAGCATCTGTACGCGGTATCCCAACATAGCATGATGTCGAGGTTGTGGTGCAACAATTTCCATGTGTTTCGATTGCACTAAAAAATCGAAGTAATTAAGTTAACGTTAAATACTAGAACTGAACGTTTCCTCAAAGACTCAGGTTATAACTGTAAATCTACTAATAATGGCCGTCAGAGCTCAGTTTGAAAATAGCAACGAAATCGGTGTATTTTCTAAGCTTACAAACTCATACTGTTTGGTTGGCATTGGTGCTTCGGAAAACTTCTACAGGCAAGTCGTAGAAATTAAGCTTATTCATTGAATGGGACAGTCTGTCAGGCTTTTTAACTTCCACTATAAATGTGGCAGTTGTGTGCTATCTTGTAACAATATCTAGCTATCATTGGATCTTCTACGTTGCCAGGAAAAAGAATGTACATTTTGTGTTTATGTAAGATGTACAATTTAAGTTTTTTAAAGTTCAAGTCGTACAGTACACAATGACATGTTCTAAAATGTGTTTTTCATTTTTTGGAATTTGTGTAAATAGTGTCTTTGAAGGTGAATTGTCTGACATCATCCCAGTGGTGCGTACTTCCATAGCAGGATGTAGGATCATTGGTCGGCTTAGTGCAGGTATATTTATTTAGCACATAATAATAACACTGGGTCTACATTGCATGAAACAATAAATCCCCCAAAAAGTAATCAAAATTAGAATCATAAGTGTAACCATAAGCACGAGCAACATACACACTGACAGACTCAGTAATATACTGCTCATTAGCAGTGCTTGTCTTTTCACTGTTGAAGTAAGCATCAGCACGAGCAATATACACAGACTCAGTAATGTACTGCGCATTAACAGTGCTTGTCTTTTCACTAATGATGTAAGCATCAGCATGAGCAACATACACAGAGTCTGCAATACTGATAGTCTGCATATGTTGATTGCACTTTTCTGATTTCTCCAGTTTGAACCAAGCTTAACTAATTGAATTAATTCTAATTCACTTGGGGGTCAGTCACTGGCTGATGTAGTAGCCACAGTTGTGTCCATGTTATAGTTCTCTTACTCATAATAAAAAGTTTTTTTTATTGGTAATTAACAAATGTGTGCATTTTGTCTTGACCATCATCAACTAGTCAAATTCACAGGACTTTCTTATATCTTATCAATGTGGGAATAAGAGGATAATAAGGCAAAAGATATGTAATTTTGGAAGAATTTACTAGTAACAATATGTGGTTGTTTTAATTAGAATTATAATTTATTATTTTCTTAGGTAATCGACATGGTCTTTTACTACCAAACACAACTACAGATCAGGTACAATGTCAATGTAGTCTTTCTTTATGTGTAGGTTTCATATTTGAATGCATTTATAAATAAGTCATTCTGTCTGACTCATAATAAGCCATAATTAGCAATAAACTATTTAATTTTTTGACAATTCTTTCAGGAACTACAACACATCAGGAATAGTCTTCCAAACTCAGTTAAAATTCAACGAGTTGAAGAGCGGAACTCTGCACTTGGTAATGTGGTGGCTTGCAATGATTACGTAGCATTAGTTCATCCAGACTTAGACAAAGTAAGTGATTAAGACATGCATTATTGAAATAAGTTTATAATCTGAGTATACAGGGGCGTATCTAGGGGGGTCCCAGGGTGCCCTTGACCCCCCTTTGAAAACAAAAAGATGATAGAAATAAAAGAATCTGACTGAAGAAATATTGAGAAATTGGAAGTGTGACCCCCCTTTGGTGGAAAATGGAAAGTGTGACCCCCCCTTTGAAATATTTTATTAAAGGATACGCCCCTGGTATAGATGCAAAGAGAGTTACCCCTGATCAAATATCTAATTTCTTCTCAAAGAACATTTAGTTTTAACAGGAGAATTGAGGACTTGATCACAGAACACTCTATTCTGACATGGACCCCTGTGTATCAACATGCCCTTGACTATAAGTCAGAGCATTTTCATAATTAACTACATGTATGTCAATTTCAGGAAACAGAAGAAATCCTTGCTGACGTCTTAAAAGTAGAAGTTTTTCGACAAACATTAGCATCAAATGTCTTGGTTGGCTCTTATTGTTCCCTTAGCAACCAGGGAGGACTGGTGAGCATTTGTGTTTTTCATTTCTTTATTACTTGAAAATGTTTTATAATATCATCTTTAGTTTCCATATTTTATAGTATCCAGATGTTCCTTTGCTTTGATTTTAAGATTTGATATGATCTTTGTACTAATTAAGTGTCCATTTTGGTGAACGTCCTCTAAGGTGACCCTTTTAATGTGTTCCTTAGAGAATTTTGATTGTAATGAGAAAAAAACTGCATGTGTACAGTACAATGTGGCTTGGTCATACGAAATCTCTCTATGAACCTTAGAGGGAGTTTTGATTGAGAAAATCAAACAAACAAGCAAGCAAACAAAAAACAGCGATACAGAGAGGCACGTCCAGTTTGTAAATCTTATGCTTATTTGACACATGATATCATTTGAATGATCTCTTGATTAATGAATGATGCAGTTTGCATCAATGATTTTTATGACAATTTATGATTAAAATGTTCCTGGTGTTGTTAGGTCCATCCAAGAACATCTATTGAAGATCAAGATGAATTGTCATCTCTTTTACAAGTCCCTCTTGTTGTAAGTTATTTTTATTTTTTATTTTTTTGCCAAGGGCAAGGATTGCCCACAGAGATTAACCCCAATAATGAGATCATTGCATCGTAGCTTAAATAAAAGGATACATCACAGCTCTATCATGCACTTTGAGATTTAGGGAATAACTGTGTCCCATTTATGCCTTGCGATCTTTAAGCGATGGCTCTGTATCATCAGCAAAACCTTTTTCCATGGCAAAAGGATAATGGCTCCAAAATGTGATGATCAATGAGTCTTGGTTGGGTGAAATGAGAATGTGAACACAAAGAGAAGGCTGACTGTCAGAAAGGTGGGGAAGGGGGACTTAGGCAACTGCCTTGATTGCCTCTATCCTGACTTTGGGGCCTGATACATCAACAGTGCCAACCATCATCCAGTTGAAGCCAAGCCTTGTAGGGTCTTTAAATACCAAGGAAAAGATACTGCCTTTGTCATGACACCTTCAAATAGACCTTCACGTTTGTGGATTATAGAAATATTAATATAAACTATATTAGCCCCCATTTCTTTGCACTGCACATTAACCCTTAGTACTTTACCTCCTTATTGCTATGTGTGTAGGCTGGTACAGTGAACAGAGGTAGTGATGTTATTGGTGCAGGGCTTGTCGTCAATGATTGGAGTGCATTCTGTGGTTTGGATACAACAAGTACAGAGCTGTCTGTTATTGAGAGTGTGTTTAAAATTGGTGATGCTCATCCATCATCTATTGCTACAACCATGAGAGCTTCTTTAGTAGAAAGGTTTGTTTAGCCAATAGTTTACATTAAATCTAGCCTGTATAGTGGCCCTGGGGGGAATGGTGGGAGGGGAGGGAGGGTAAATCTTCAATGGGTGATTCAATTTTTTTGCAAAGGCTAGTTGAATGTTGCAGAACATTTTAAATGTGCAGTAGTAGCCTCTTTTACAGGCTCCTCTCACTTTTGGGTTTCCTGTGGAAAGTTGGAGACAAGGACTTGAAATAGGGAGGCAAAAAATGGCATTTTGTCCCAACCCATCTTCTTCCCTAATTCTCCACAGGAAGCCCAAACTTGAGGGGTTTGTGTGCAGAGGAGACTATGCAGCACTGCAGTAGTACAGATAATTCCTGCAACTGAATTACTGAGTGAGGTTTTTGATTGTTCACTTTGAAAGAAACACCACTCCAATAGTATAATATTTTGGCCCTTTATCCCACCACTGATGTAGAATATATTATTTCTAATTTCATTTTCCACAATTTCTTTTGCAGCATGACATGAATACATCACAAAGAAAAAGTTCTTTATTGAATTAATAGAAGTTCATCAGCTACAATAATAAATTTATTTACATGACAGACAGTAGATTGGAGTTGATGAACATGTGCATTTAGTGTCGGAGCTTTGAAGTCTTGACATGCATAGCAATACAATGTATATGACTGTGACCACTGCTGATATGGTTTATGCTATGCTATGACAGCATCATTTCTGTATACCATATTTATCATATATATTCATTTGTAGGCATATTTGCACAATCCAACATTTTGAAAATATTTTAGAGCCAAGTCAATTCACATGTACTCTGATAATTAAATTAACAGTTTATTGTTTACTGGATGTGTTTTTAATGTGAGTGCAATGTTCTTGTTTGTAGAGATTTATAGCCTGCATAGCTTGTGGTTCTCCCCTCCCAATCCCCTGCCCCTTGACCAAGTCCCACCAACCCCCTAAACTGCCAGCTACACTAAGAGATTTATTAGTATCATCCTTAGGAGTTTAAATGATAATTTTTTTTATTACTAATTAAGTAATGTTGAATTTTATAATTACATATACCTAATTTATGATACCGCATCCATCTAGACTTCAACATTGCTATATCCCATTGTAAGGTATTCCAGCCATGACAAACATATTATTGTTACAAATTTTCATGGGACTTAATTTTTGTGAATCTTTGTGAATCTTGTGAATCTTGTGATTGAATCACTAAATAAAGACCCATGAAAAAAGTACTCCTAAAAATTTACAATGCAAAATTAATAACTGAATAAGGCTTTGACTGAAATATGAACTGGGTATGACTAAGGCCTTTGCTGGTTTCCTGCAATGATCTGCACTTGCACTGTAGTGGTTTTTATGAAAAAATCACAGTTTCAGTTTCAGTATATTCCAGCACCTGCTAAAGTAGCTCCACTTCTGGTTGTAATACATGATTTTAAGGCCTCATTCACCAGTAGTTTTCAATGCTAATCCTGCAGGCCGGCCTTATTGCTGGAATGTCTCGATATGAATTGAGACAGGCCTACAGTTTAATGTCCTTATCGGAGAAGACGTGAAGGTCTAACCATTTGCAGACGTAATTACAAAGGCAGCACCTTCTTCTCAATTATTTAAAGACCCCGAGTGTTGGTCTGGCCAGGAATCGAACCCCGACTTCCCGCACGAGAGACTGACGCTCAACAAACTGAGCCAATCGGGCGGCATTCATATCATATTTGGGTGCAAACAAACTTTTGGGTTACACCTCCAAACTCCAAGCTTTTTAATTGGAAGAGACAGAAAGAAATGCATAGTGCACATCATAGAATGCATTCAATATAACCATGAACAGCACAAAATATATTATGTGAAGTAGTTGTTTATTGATTGCATTCAATTTTTTGCGACTGTGAAAATTAAATGGGTTTGTATAGGGACATATTACAAAGCACTTGTGACTCATGAGCAACAATGTTTTCCCTTCTTTGCTGTTGGAATGTTGGGGTGGTGTACCGTAGAGTAGTTGCACAACTTATAAGAAATAAAGCCACACACACACAAAATTTCCTTTGGTTTTTCACTGTTTAATTAGTGCCACTTTGCTATATTTTATTATTAATGTTTGATGCTTTAACTGAATACACTGTTACCCTGAGTGTTAGAGGCTATTATTTTTCTCTATCTTCTATGATGACTGCCTTTGGTTAGTCTCCCTCGCAGCCTTGTTTAGCCTCATCACGCAACGCTCCCTCGGAAAAACAGAGTAGTGTTTTTCCGAGGGAGCGTTGCGTGACGAGGCTAAACAAGGCTGCAAGGGAGACTAGCCTTTGGTGTAAGAGAGAAAAACTTTAAATTTGTTCAAGTCCAAGGTCACTGGAACAGCTTGGGGAATACTTTCCCTGACTGGGATCAAAATTGGGGGATCTGATTGACTAATTACCTTGTGAATAATTAATGATTGAAGTTGTATGTAGCCTGCATTACTGGCTAAAAAACTGCAGATAGCCAGCATTAATGCAGCCTAAAATTATTTGACAGTTTCCATCAATTAACCTTTCATGAAATGGCATTACTGACCAGGTAGCAGTAGATTCAAATTGATATATTTACTCTATTATAGTCTACTGCAGCCTTGAATCTATTGTTGTGGTCAGAGGTCTATAGCCTCTGAACTTCAAAGGGGAAGATTGACTTGTATTAAGATGTTATTCCAGAGAACTTATCATTTGAAGATCCCTACAAAAACTGTGTAAATGAGCTGTGATCAAAAGTCATCTTCTCCTATCTTGATAAAGAAATATAAGGGAGAATTTACTATTTGATCAAAGTTCACTTAGTATACATTGTTTTTGCAAGGATGTCTTCGATTGTATTTTTTGTAATAAGTTAATAACTAAATATCTATTAATTATAGCTTTATCTTGGAATTTAGCCATGTTTACCACAAACCCATTTTAATTTGGAATCAGATAAAACGTCTGTTATATCTACTACAGAACGCCATGAACACTGACATGCATAGGCACGGCAACCTGAAAAATGAAAAATGAGAATGAAAAATGGCAGGGAGGGGTAGGTTGAATGTACAACCATGGCTACCACACCCTGGGCTACCCAAGTGGAAGAAAAATAAATTTACATACCTCGCTTTGATATTAATTTCTCTTTGAGTTTTTGGAAATCGGGCACATTATTTCTAAAGAACAAATAATCACAGTCGTCTTTCCACTGAAAGTTGTCAAACATGACAATTTTAAAATCACATGATGTACATCTTAATTGGTCGCACGTCCTGAAAAAAAAAAGGAACAAGTCGATGAAGCTTTAGATGGGTATTGAACTGACCTTTATATACACCTATTTCAACAAACGTTGTCGGCAAAAGCCTACGTGACTCACCCAAAAGGAAGCATGGGTAAACATTATTAAAGCTATAAAACCACACAAATATCCACACCATAATTCAACTTCAGCTTGTCATGACCTAATACATCAAAGAGCTTCATTTGCTGATGCTAAAATCAAGACCAATGCAAAGAAGAGAGGGAAATTTTGCAACTACCCATACTCCTTTCGGTCTAGTCGCATAAGCTACAGACCTCTCATACGACAACCTTTTTTGAAAATATAGGTGTATACAGGTATGTGTACCAGCAACTTACTTTTGCTCAGAAACTGTACAAAGTCCTTTGACATACTTGGCTCCTCCAATGAGTAGATTCAGGCACTTTGGTTTGTGAGCTGATGATTCCTTGAGCTGTGACTTTGAATTGGATCTAGGTGTTGGCTAGAAAAAATGAACAGTACATGCCAATTATTGTCTTGAAAATCATAAGAAAGGATGGATGGATGGATGGATGGATGGATGGATGGATGGATGGAAGAAAGAAAGAAAGAGAGAGAGAAAGAAAGAAAAAAGGAAGGAAGGAAAAAGGAGCAGAGGAAACGAGGGATTAAAGGAGAAAAAAAAAACAATGAAAACTAAAATACTGTTTCACAGAAATGGCAGAACTTCACATTTTGATTATAAATGTTTTTTTTTCTTTTTCTTGAAATGATTCCTCTTCTCCCCTCTTATCCATTCCAAATTTTTACAAAATGTACCAAATAATATGCTCATGTTAATAAAATTGTAAATATTTAATAGAGGGCATACATATATTGTCGTTGACATGGTAACGATGCCATATTAAGTAAGGTTTTCCATCAGACATAATTGAATACTTTCTTTTAATACTACCACGGTTTTATACTGTTTGAAATCAGGAAAGTTCATGAAATTTAAAGCATTCTAATATTGTCTAGAATATATGAAATAATAAATATTCAGCATACTGTAGAAAGCGTGGGAATTTCTAAGCCATCGTCGTCGCAGATATCTCGAATGATATCATTAAGATCGTCTCCTTCTTTCTTTGTCCTTGGAGACCTAGGATATTAAATCATTATCAGTACTTAAGTAATATTTAAGATCAATATAAAATGATGTTTGTATCGCAAACCTTGACGACTGTGCTTGTTTTGCAGCTCTGCTTTGGTCTTGAGTTGGCTTAGTTCTGGCGGGCTTTTTGGCTGGAGAATCTTTGCAGAATTTCGATTCTACTTCATCTAGTAAATCATCTAAGTCATCTGCCATTTTAATATCAGAAACAAAATATCTTCGAACTAATTTAAGACTAAAATGTATTGGTAAAAAAAGAATTCATGCAGCATCTTCCTTTCATTCGGGTCAAGGATTTTCTTTCACCAAATCGAACTACCGACCCAGTCTCTTTTTTTGCAAACCCCGGAAGTAACACAACAATAAAACTCTAAAATGTCGATCTTTATCATGAATATGTTTCGTCAAACTTCTTAGCTAAACAAACACCTATACTTGACTATAATCCGTATTTCAAACCCTAAGAGCTGCCTCAATGAAATGTTTTGTTGAATGATAGCTTTATTTTAAAAGTGTGACGGATATATTGCGTGACGGAAGTGGTCATCAATATTTCCCATAGTGCATATCGACTGGTCCTATGATTTCCACTCAGCTGAAGAAACAAGCGGTGCAAGGCACAACTTCTACACAACTCGTGATCTTGAAGAATTTTAAACTTCACAAGACATATTCCTTGTTGAAGTGATCTTTTTGCTTAGTCTTAGATCGTTCAATTTCTCCATCAAAAACTATTTTGTAATTCAATAATGGCAGCAAGTAACACGTGAGTTGGATTAACTCATTATAAAGTTGGTTTGCTCTGATCTGCTTGCAGATTTAAGTTAAGTTATAAAATCTAAAAAACCGACTATACTGGTAGCATTTGAATTATAATCTCTTTTTTACAGCTCGTTCTTTCAACTTGGAAACCATACACTGCAAGTCTCAATGACGATGTTTGCTACAAACAGGAAGCGACTCTGCCAAAGGCTTAGAGACAGCGAGAAAATCCCCAAAGGCGCCATAGTGGTTCTACAGGGTGGAGAACAACAGACCAGATATTGTTCAGACACCGATGTCGTCTTTAGACAGGTTTGAAAATGCTATGAAGTGCTAAATTGAAAGTGAAATTGAAAGTGAAATTGGAAGTGAAATTGGAAGTGAAATTTTAGCCTTGGTGTTTGGGGTGGAGTTTTCTTGTTACTGTAGGGTGCAGTAGTTGCCATGGAAACTGACAGGTGGCATTTCCTCTGTGTAAGGTGGAGTCGTTTCTATGGAAACATTATACTGTTAAATCCCAGTAATTCGAATCCTCAGTAACTTCATGAAAGCTTGAAGCAATGCAGATAAACATGCAATCAATTATGAGTTTTTCATTATGCATTGCTGATAGTTTGGATTTCTACATGAGCTCAAAGTAGACTTCCCTTCTGTTACACCATTTTATTCCAACTTTGTGTGGTACAAAGAATTGCATGCATTTGAACAATTTTTCCAGTCCCTGTATGTTCAATTGAAAATGTTCCTTATGCACATGTTTTGGTTGTAAATTGCATTGCCTTACATCAAACATTTGCGGTTATCTAACGGAGACAGTTGTACTCTAAATCTACAGGGTCCGGTTGTACGAAGGGTGAATAGCGCTATCCAGTGGATAAATCCTTATCCAGCGGATAAAATCTATACAAAATCTATACAGTGGATAACTCTTATCCGGTGGATAACTTTATCCAACCTTCGTACAACCGGGCCCTGGCTAATTACCACAAATCTAGGTATTGACAGATAAACAAGATTTCCATTATTTACTTACCGAGGATATTTGATAAATTGCAATAAAGTTAATTATTTTGGGACATTTTTATAGGAATCATATTTCCATTGGACATTTGGGTGTTTAGAAGCAGATTGTTTTGGAGCAGTGGAAGTTGATACTGGCAAAGCTATATTGTTTGTCCCTGAGCTTCCTCCAGAATATGCCACATGGATGGGAGAGTAAGTTATCTAAAAGGAGATTTTGGGTGGTTGAATATGTTGTAATAAAACTGTTACAGATACCGCAATTTCAATATTATTATGTCGGCAAAAGCTTACGTGACTCACCCGAAAGAGAGTATGGGTAGAAATTACTAAAGCTATAAAACCATGCAAATCAGCCATAAGACGACTTAAAATAGCTTACCTTGACCTTAAACACTAAAGAACTTCACTTGCAGATGCTAAAATCAATACCAAACCTGAAAAGAGAGTGATTTTTACCTACTACCCATACTCCTTTTCAGTCTTGTCGCATAGGCTTGAGATCTCTCGTACGACAACCTTTTTTGAAATAGGTGTACACTTGTGGAAAATGAATGATTATAACTACAGTTTATCATCTTACAGAATTTACCCCAAGGAACATTTTCAGAAGAAATATGAGGTGGATGAAGTTCATTTTACCAACCAGGTACAAGAAGACTCAAAATTTCAATTAACAAATACGTGGTTTCCAGCTGCTTCATGCCTCAATATACTCACAAAAATATTTTGTTTGAATTTGTAGATAGCAAATGTGCTAGAAGTAAAAAACCCTTCCATTCTACTGACCTTGGTGAGTAATTATTAGGACATTAATATGTTGAACCTGACCTGTAAGCAGCACCCTTGGGACCAAGAATTGGTGTCTGTCTACAAGAGATGTCCACTTACGGGAGGTAAAAAATGTAGAGTTTGTCAGGAGAAGGAACAAGGGTTGCTGTCAGCTTATGGGAGGTGTTCTGCCACTAGTATTCTACTTATTAACTGATCATGAGGTGTCCATTATTAGACATTCAACTATGTATTTATTTGATATATGTATATCAATGACCTTTATCTAAGCTCCACTGTATATGCTGACTTTTCATTTTTAGAGGGGATTGAACACTGATTCAGGAAAAACCTGCAGGGAAGCAGCTTTTGATGGTATTAGCAAGTAAGTGTAAAATCTAATGCACTGCAAAGTTTTGGGACCATTTTCTTTTTTAATCCTTCTTCCTTCCTTCCTTCCTTCCTTCCTTCCTTCCTTCCTTCCTTCCTTCCTTCCTTTATTCTTTCTTTTCTTTTCTTTTCCTTTCTTTGCTTTTCTTTTCTGTTCTTTCTTTTCTGTTCTTTTCTTTGCTTTTTCTTTTCTTTTCTTTTCTTTCTTTCAAACAATATTGCGTTAGTAAAGATGCTTTTTTCATATTTCTAGGTTCAAAGTTGATAACACTCTGCTCCATCCTGAAATCGTGGAGTGGTAAGTTGATTTTGTTGAGCAACCTTAATAAAATTGCACATTAGGTCATTTGATAGTTGCCAGTCACACAGAGTATTTAATTTATGGAATGTTTTCTTTAGTCGAGTAATCAAGACTCCACAAGAACTTGAAGTAATGCGATATGTAAACAGAATCAGCAGTGAGGCACATAAAGAGGTATTGAAAAAAATGTGACAGATGGGGAAATTAATTAGAATATTACATTCTGGAAATAAAATAGAAAATGAGATGTTATACCAATAATTTTCCTTGATTCTAGTTGATGAGGCGGATCAGACCTGGAATGACACAATTTGAGATGGAAAGGTTTGTGGATATTGATAGATGTCATCTTCAGTAGGCATATTTCTTCAATAGTGAAAAATCTGACATATACATGCTATAGCATGTTCCATGTTTGATTTCAATTTTTATTATTTAAATAGAAAATGTGTTTGGCACAGATGCCCAAAATTTTCGGGTGCCAACACCTTCTGAATAGGTAGGCCTGAGTCTGCCTACTTGGGGTGTCACGGCCAAAGTTAGGAGTGCTTGCTGTGCCCAAAAATCTCATAAACTGGGCTTAAAGTGTTTCTTGTTTTCTAATAGCTTGTTTCAACACTTCTGCTACTCCCAAGGTGGATGCCGTCATACGTCCTACACCTGTATTGGAGCAACGTAAGTAGCTTAACAAATAAATTCCATTTTTCCATGTGTCTGTACTCTAATAGATGCACAAATGATAAGAAAATGTGATGAAACAAAAAGTACACCAGGAGATGAAGTGAAGTGGTAATATGACTGTTGTTCTCACCACATTTTGATGTCTTCTGAGCATCTATTAGAGTACAGACCCATGGAAAAAATGGAATCTATTTGTTTGATATAGTATTGATCAAAACATTTCAATCAGTCAGAGTGCATGTAAGGTTCAGTGATGTCATCTATGCCAGTGTACTGTAATCACATTCAGTTCTCAACAAGAGACACAAATACTAAGAGAGCGAAACTCAGATACTGGTACTTTTGCCATCATGTGAGCAAGACCCTTAAACAATAGAATACAAATGCTGTGCACAAGTCAAAAATCAAATTCTATTGTTTGAGAGCCTTGCGAGCATGATCGATGGCAAAATTACGAAAAAAATAGCCTTAGTCGCTGTGAACATTACACAGACATCAATACTGAGTTTCGCTCTATTAGTATTATGGTCTCAACCTACAGAGTGTGCATAATATACCAATATTATTATATAACAATTATACATGCTATGCCTGTATTGTATGTAAGTAATGCTGTCATATGTCCTACATGTACACCTGTATTGGAGCAGCGTTAGTAATAAAAGGAATAGGAAAATGAAAGAAGGGTACCAAAGGTCATAGATTTTCCTTTTTTTTTTCAGTGGAAAATGTTGTGCTATTTTGCATTATGGACATGCTGGGGCTCCAAATGATGTCAGGATTGAAGACGGAGATATGTGGTAAGTTTACATAATCATTGTTTAATCAAAAGGCCATTTCTGTTATTCCAATACCAAAGCAAACTAACTTGGTGTCTGCTTGGCTGTCTTGATTTTAGATCTTCAGTGATTATATCTGCATTTGTTCAATGGGCCTTTCATTATTATTTTCAACTAAATTTGATATGGTATGGATAAACAACAGAACATTTCTGTCAGAACTAAAAGTGTTTCCACAAGTACCATGAAAGTTTTTATTTACCAAGCTTTTGGGCTAAACATTCATCATCAGGGTACAGTGTTTGGAGCAACATTCAACATTCTGATTTATTTTGAAGATTGCACTTTTAAGCAGGAGGATATCGAGGACCCAGGAATTGCTCCAAAAATAAAAAGTAACAAACAAACAAATGCTACTAGTGTTAAGTAATTTAATTGTTATCAATGTTTGTAGTTTGTTTGACATGGGTGGAGAGTATTATTGCTATACATCAGACATTACATGTTCTTACCCTGCTAATGGCAAATTCACTGAGAAACAGAGACAGATCTATGAAGCTGTTTTGAAGTCTAGCCGTGCTGTCATGGCTGCTGTCAAACCAGGTAAGGTCCTCTATTTGGTGATAATATTGGTCTGCCAGTGCAATGTACACAGTCATGTATACGTGGTACTGGAATAATTTATACCACATCAAGCCATACTATTATTACTTCATCATAGTTTTTGTATAAGTAGTTTTGGTAATTTGTATACCAGTACTCTGAGTAGTACCAAGTACTGTACTAGTGTGTGATTAATTCTGTAGAACCACTGCTCTGGCGTACAATGTGCCAGACCCCATCAAACTAAGGATAGTCACATTGAAGAAAAGCTGCCATAGCTTATTAATTTAAAGGCCACTATTTTCCCAAACTTAATTCTGCAATTAGGTACTGCATATATGACGGGAGTGACATATGGTATGACCTTAAAAGATGTCAATGCATGCTTTGCATGCTAGATTATAAGCATGCAAATTTGGTGTAAAGTTCAGTTTCGTACTGGAAGAAAAAAATATTCTGGTATCATGTAAATAGCTTCTAAGTATACATGTGTACAGTACTTATTAATAGAAATCCATTGAACTCTGAATGTAAACTTGCTGCAAACAGTAGAGAAGTGTGCAAATCAGACAGAAAGAAGACAAACAAATGTACCATAATTGATAAAAGGGCCTTCCATAAGTGTTTGCTATTTTTTTCAGATCCCATATTTATTGAATCATGTTTTTGTTGTTGTTGTTGTTGCTCATTTTTCATTGTTCTTAGGTGTTTCCTGGCCTGACATGCATCGTCTTTCTAACCGTACTAACTTGGAAGAACTAAAAAAGATTGGTCTTGTACGAGGTGATGTTGATGAAATGATTAAGCATCATATTGGTGCTTTGTTTATGCCTCATGGCCTGGGACACTTCATGGGGTTAGACGTCCATGACGTAGGAGGGTATCCAGAGGTAATGACCATGGATACAAGGAGAAATAATTTCTCAAGGTTTCGATATGATTGTTACGATCGCTGCAATTGCCACGATCGCTGCAAAATGTGTTCAGGAATCGCAATGATCAGGTGGAAACACTTCGAGATGAGAGAGAGAAAACTGCGCGGTCACGACACGGTTACGGCAAGAATTTCGAATGATTTTGTAGATACAGTATCACGGCACTAACGCTGTCACGTTACGGCGCGGTCCGTTTCGCACTCATACGAAATTTGCTCTATGATCGCCGCGATCGCTGCACACTTTTTCAGGTATTGTAGAGATGACATATAACCAAGCTTACAGAGGTAGTGCACTAACGAAGAGATTTTTCAGATTCTTCTATACTAATGGTTAGCTTTCTGTACATGGTTAAGGAAAAGAATATTGGAGTGGATCACATGAATTTTTTACTCTTTTATCGCAATTCGTTTCACTGTCTTTCTTTTTGCAGGGTGTTGAGAGGATTAACGAACCTGGTCTTCGTAGCCTCAGAACTGCAAGAACACTTGAAGAGAACCAAGTTTTGACGATAGAGCCAGGAATCTACTTTAATCGAGCGGTAATTTAAAGTGTTCTTAACTCGTAACTAGTGATCAAAAGTTGTTATCTTCTGGAAAAGCTTCAAGAAGCATCAGAAAACATTTTCGTTATGTAGATAACAAATCCTATCTTGTATGCATGTTTTGAATTGAGTAGTTTATGTTTTTAAACTCGTCCTTTTTAACGAGCATCCAAAAACTACCACTGTACTTAATTTCTTCTTCTTATCATTATACTCTTGTGTTTTCAGACTCTTGAACCAGCACTTTCTAATCCAGAAATATCTCATTTCTTTAACCGTGAAATGATTGAACAATACTGGGATTTTGGTGGGGTAAGTACAGAAAACAAATTATTTATTGTAAACTTCTTTTCCAATTGTTTCAAGCTTAAGTTTGTACTTAGAACACGATGCAGCTTTCTTGCAGCATTGCGAACAACATTAGACTTGAAGTCTGTGTTCGCCGTAGTTTTGCGAGTAGAAGTTGTAGAGTCAAGTCTTTGCAGTTCTGCAACGCTGCGCGTAACAGACTCTGTCAAGGTGAAGTGTGAAGAACTAGCAATGACTGCTGCTTTGCGTTTTAAAACTTGATCTTGTAATGAAAATCAAGTTCAACGTTGCTGGAAAAGTTAAATCGTGTGAAAACCCCAAAACCATCTTTGCTCTACTTCTCACTAACATAAGTGGTGTGGATTCTTTTGCGTCGTCCATTCTGGCGCACATATTATAGTATATTAGCATCACCCATGTGAAGGAAGGGCGAAAATAAGTAGTTTTTTCCCTCCAAGAGGTCCTCACAATCTTATGTCGCAGTTACACGATGAAATTTTCCTCTGAAACTTATCTCAATCGCCGTTGCGAGACAATTTTCACAACGCATTGCACCGTGTAACATGGTCATTTAGCTGAAACTTTAATTTCCCTGGGTCGGTTTCACAAGACGGTTTCACGAAAAGTAGAACTACTTTCTACTTCTGCAAATCAGCAACAGAAACGTGTCTCGCAAACAAGTTTCAGGACGAAATTTCAGAGTGTAACACCCCTTATGAAACTCGTCTCGCATCGGCAATCGAGACAAGTTTCAGCCGATAAAAGTTTCAGCGTGTAACAGCGTCTTTACTCAGTTATTTTTCCTTTGATACAATTGTTTTAGGTTCGTATTGAAGATGACATTGTCGTCACAGCCGATGGCATGGAACTCATGACTTGTGTTCCACGTACTTGTGAAGAAATCGAAGCAGTGATGGCTGAGGGCAGAGATTTACCACTACAATTCTCTGTGCCAGTTGCTTCAAAATAGATTACTAATACACTATAGAAATCATTTAATCACTAAGTTTTTTAATGATTTATCTAATTAACTTAAACGTACAGGCCATTAGATATTTAATAACAGATTAATACACTATAGAAATACATTGCATGATCACTAATTTTTTAAATGATTTATCTAATTAACTTAAACTTACAGGCCTATTAGATACTTAATAACAGACTAGTTCCAAATGCAAAAGAATAAAACGTGGGTGGTGGTTGATGTTGAATTTGATAAGGCAGGGGTCTGCAGGATTTAACTTCAAGTGATTACCTTAATAGCGAAGGGAAACGGCTCAGGTTGTGACGTAGAAATGCAAGGCACAAAAATTAAGTTGCAATTTGAGGAGGGAGTAAGAGCTGTAATATGGAAGGAATTCATACTTGTAACTAGTGATCCTCATTTCCAACAAAATCTCCAACTTTCCATGGAGCAAGAAGCAAGGACCTCTTCTTGTAGTTTAGAAAAAAACACTTTTTTACAATAAAAGATGGTATCGAGGAAAAACGTTATCTGTGTCACTTATGCCCTTGTAACGGAGGACGACGGACAGAATGGTGCGCATATATTTGTTACAGTCACGCATTCGTCCAATCTAGTCTTGAAACTCGATCTCCCTGAGAAGAGTTAAATGTAAGAAATATGAATTCCACTACGCTACTTCCTTTGCCCAGGTAAATGTGAGGTTACTTGTTCTAAAAGCAAACAAACGAACAAACAATATGAAATCAACTGAAAAACATTGCAATCTACGAAGGTGAACGTTGACATTGTTTAACTGTGATCTTTCAAGATCTTTACTTAATTGTTTGATTGCTCGGCCTCAGTTTGATGGTCTGTTAACTTTGGACCCTCAGAATAGGACAATTCTTTAAAGGATTTGACATGTTTAACCGACTGTGATCTTTACTTACTCGATTGTTTCCGCATTGTTCAACTCCAGGTTGATGGTCAGTTAACTTTGGACCCTTATTATAGCCTAGGACAATTCTTTAAAGGATAATAATAATATTTATTTATAAAGCGCAAATTCAACACTACAGTTTTCAAATGCGGATTTGACATGTTTAACTGTGTTCTTTACTTACTGGGTTGCTAGATTACTCTGCTCCTTTCGATGGTCGGGTAGCGTTTTTGCTAGCCGCGACTCGCTTAAGCTTTGCGCAGAATGGCGATTTCAATGACATTGTGGCTGTTTCTTCCTCAGAGACCGGATGCACCAAATAAGTAGGACTGATTTTGTTCTTAAAGACTTAGTTGAGATAGCGCTCGTTGATTTTTCTAGTGAATTATAGAAATATCCTTATCAAGATGAATTATTGCCAATATAAATTAGCCAACTAGCTCTTAATATCTCATCTTTTAGAAAAGGACTGAACTTGCAACCAACCAACCAAACAACCAAACAACCAACAAACAAACAAACCGGTTAGTGCGCGATTCATCCGATATAAACTGTAACATTTCTAATTATACCTCAGGAAAAGGAGTAGGAGACCTTGGAAGAAGTCTTGGCGAAAAGATGTTTTTGCACCAAAGATTTCTCGTAGTGACATAACTTTCTTCTTTCCTTTGCCTTAATTTAATTGCCACCATTGGTGTCCATTAACAAATTCTCAACTGCGAAGACTGTTTGCAGCTAAGGCAAGCTGCAAACAGTCTTCGCAGCTGAGAATTTGTTCGGTGTACGACGGGTCGCTCGCACTCTTCCTAATCTAAATGATTAAAAGAATGTTTTCTAAATCATGTTAGTGAGGCCAAAAACCTGCCATTCATTACCATGCAGCCAATCACTGATCTCGACTTGCTATCTCGTTTTGTTACGTTGTTGTTGTTGTTATTCAGATTTTGAAAACGAGAGATACCTCTCATACAATCTTCTCTCGTCTTGTTGTCATATGCTGATGCTAGAGCGCCAAAACTCTGATTCTTGCACAGGAGTGCCAAGGTCAAACGCAGCCCTTCTTGGACGCATTGGTCTTACATTAAGAAGACAGAGAAGATGTCTCTCTTGACCTCTTAGTTCAGCGTTCTTGTTGTTCTCGTTCAGCCTTTTCTTGAAGAAACATCATGGTCTCCTCAGGTTCTGTTTTGTTAGGTACCTCGCGAGATTCTTCCACGGGATCTTCTTCCTTAGGAGCTCGAACAGAAAGTTCTCAAGATCGTTACAGGTCGTTATCATATTAAATATGATAACGGCCTGTAACGATGTTGAGAACTTCTTGTTCAATATCCTCTTGAACTTCCTCCTCAAAGGAAGAACAAGGATCCATCGTGTACGGTCTTCAGTGAGAAACTCAACAAGACATTCTAATTTGGATGATTAATTGTTACGTCATATGTAAGAAGCAAACGTCATGGATCACCATGGACACAATGTTTCAAAATGTATTTACTGTTCACAGCTTTGGTAGAAAGATCGCTAAAATTAATTCATTTTTTCTGAGGAGTCCTATCAAAGATCATGTTGCTGTCACTACAGGTGAGTTAATAAATGAAAGATTCAATGAATACAGTCAAAATTTTGCGCGTGCACTTTGATTATACGTAATATCAGATGCGCGTGCATATTTTCATGATGATAACTGCTGGTCGTGTTGAATGATTTTGCTTTTGCTGCGCGCCCTTTAAATGCGCGCGCGATGGTGAAGTTACTTGTTCTAATATAAATAACTGTGGTCGCCACGAACATCGCTCAGACAAAAATACTGATTTTACGGTTTTGTCTTTTGCTTGAATGATCATCAAAACTGATATGCTATTTCGAGAACAATCTTGAGGCAAGTTTGAAGGCTTAAAATGTCAGTAAAGTTAAGTAATTAACACACTAGTTTTAACATTTGGATAATTCCGATGCAAACTTGTTAGTTTGTTGATTCTACACAAGAAGCCCGCACAAATTCAGCTGAGACTAAAGTGTACTTTCTTTATCAATTAAAGTCCTACGGGCTCGGTCCGCAATGTCAAGACCTCGGTCTGATATTTTTCCGTAATAACCGCGCTTTCGGTTAATAAAAAGTAATTATTAACTCCAAATGTTGATTAGATAGGCTCAATACTGGGCTACCTATTGTGCAAAATTACCCAAGTGGCCTTTGCAAGCAAGCTTTGCTACTCGGGCTTCCTCGTAGCCCAAGTGAGCACTATTATAGCGCCTTCTTTTAAGTATTAACACCATCGTGCGCGAAAGGATCTCAAACAATAGAATTTGATTTTTGACGTGCGCGCGGACAGGACCATTTGTCTTCGGCAATCCTATTTTGTTGTTGGAGAGCCTTGCGCGCGCGATGGCGTTGTTACTAAAATCAAAACAAAACTTTGTCGCCACGAACATCGTACAGACATCAATACTGAGTTTCGCTCTCTTAAGTATTATGGTCTCTTGTTTCGATGACATCACGCTTTATGAAAATATCCGGAACTGTGTTTCCTACCAGCCAGTACTTTTACTAATAATTCATTGCTTAATTGCATTGCGTAATTCATCTTTATGCTTGACTGCAATTACAACATTTTAAAATTCATTGCTAATTGCTTTCTTGGCGCACGTACTTTAATATACCTGATATGATCAAGTGCAAGCGTCTCACAAATTACTATAATATGTCATTTGTCTACTTTTTTAATGCAGGTGGTTCGCCGCCTGAGAGTAGAGATCTACCACTACAATTCTCTGTACCAGTTGCTTCAAAATAGATTACTAATACACTATAGAAATCGCATGATCACTAATTTTTTAAATGATTTATCTAATGAACTTAAACTTACAGGCCTATTAGATATTTAATAACAGAAGAGTTCCAAATGCAAAAGAATAAAACGTGGGTGGTTGTTGGTTTTGAATTTGATAAGGCAGGGGTCTGCAGGATTTAACTTCAAGTGATTACCTTAATAGCGAAGGGAAACGGCTCAGGTTGTGACGTAGAAATGAGGCACAAAAATTAAGTTGCATTTTGAGGAGGGAGTAAGAGCTGTAATATGGAAGGAATTCGTACTTGTAACTAGTGATCCTTATTTCCAACAAAATCTCCGGCTTTCCGTGGAGCAAGAAGCAAGGACCTCTTCTTGTAGGTTAGAAAAAAACACTTTTTTACAATAAAAGATGGTATCGAGCAAAAACGTTATCTGTGTCACTTATGCCCTTGTAACGGAGGATGACGGACAGAATGGTGCGCATATATTTGTTACAGTCACGCATTCGTCCAATCTACATACTTACCAGCCTCTCTCCCCACAGTGCCTGGACGATATCGATACATGTAGGATATAATCCTCCTACCACGAGTCCTTTGTGTATATGTATATATCTTAAACATGCATATATGTAGAGTGGTTTTCATTAACCCGTGAAACAAAGTGTGAAAGTCAAAAAACAACCGACCAACCAACCAACCAACCAACCAAACAACCAACCAACCAACCAACCAACCAACCAACCAACCAACCAACCAACCAACCAACCAACCAACCAACCAACCAACCAACCAACCAACCAAACAACCAAACAACAAACCAAACAACAAACCAACCAAACAACCAAACAACAAACAAACCGGTTAGTGCGCGATTCATCCGATATAAACTGTAACATTTCTAATTATACCTCAGGAAAAGGAGTAGGAGACCTTGGAAGAAGTCTTGGCGAAAAGATGTTTTTGCACCAAAGAGTTCTCGTAGTGACATAACTTTCTTCTTTTCTTTGCCTTCACCATTGGTGTCCATTAACAAATTCTCAACTGCGAAGACTGTTTGCAGCTAAGGCAAGCTGCAAACAGTCTTCGCAGTTGAGAATTTGTTCGGTGTACGACGGGTCGTTCGCACTCTTCCTAATCTAAATGATTAAAAGAATGTTTTCTAAATCATGTTAGTGATGCCAAAAACTTGCCATTCATTACCATGCAGCCAATCAATGATCTCGACTGACACTTGCTATCTCGTTTTGTTACGTTGTTGTTGTTGTTGTTGTTGTTGTTGTTGTTGTTGTTGTTCAGATTTTGAAAACGAGAGACGCCTTTCATACAATCTTCTCTCGTCTTGTTGTCGTATGCTGATGCTACAGCACCAATACTCTGATTCTTGCACAGGAGTGCCAAGGTCAAACGCAGCCCTTCTTGGACGCATTAGTCTTACATTAAGAAGACAGAGAAGATGTCTCTCTTGACCTCTTAGTTCAGCGTTTTGTTGCTTGGGTCTCAAATTAAGCATGATGCGCTGATCTTGTCGTTCTCGTTCAGCCTATTCTTGAAGAAACATCATGGTCTCCTCAGGCTATTCTGTTTTGTAGGTGCCTCGCGAGATTCTTTCATGGGATCTTCTTCCTTAGGAGCTCGAACAGAGAGTTCTCAAGATCGTGCAACGATCTTGAGAACTTTCTGTTCGAGCTCCTTTTGAACTTCCTCCTCAAAGGAAGAATAAGGATCCATCGTGTACGGTCTTCAGTGAGAAACTCAACGAGGCGATGGCATTCTAATTTAGATGATTAATTGTTACGTCATATGTAAGAAGCGCAAACGTCATGGATCACCATGGATACAATGTTTCAAAATGTATTTACTGTTCACAGCTTTGGTAGAAAGATCGCTAAAATTAATTCATTTTTTCTGAGAAGTCCTACCAAAGATCATGTTGCTGTCACTACAGGTGAGTTAATCAATGAAAGGTTCAATTAATACAGTCAAAATTTTGCGCGCGCACTTTGATTATACGTAATATGAGATGCGCGTGCATATTTTTATGATGATAACTGCTGGTCGTGTTGAATGATTTTGCTTTTGCTGAGCGCCTTTTAAATGCGCGCGCGATGGTGAAGTTACTAAAAATAACTTTAGTCGCCACGAACATCGCTCAGACAAAAATACTGAATTTCGTTCTCTCAGTATTATGTTCTCTTGGTGGTCTTAATAGATTACCACATGACACAGGTAATCCAAACTAATATTCATAGCACGCGCCAGCGTGTAAAACCCCTTTTCTCTGAAACAGAGCCTGGAGTGACCGTGCTTCGTTCACTCATTGATTCATCCTTTAATTCATTCATTCGTTTGTTCGTTCGTTCGTTTGTTCGTTCATTTAGACCCTCCATAAGAATCTACACATATATACACATAGAACAAGGTGGGGCTCGATAAGAAGAAGACAAAATGTACCTTTTACTCAAAAGATTTTAAATTGACAGGTGCACTATATTGGCAGGAATATGTCGACAGATTGCCATTAAAGTTAGAAACAAAGAAGACTATTCAAATCTCTCACGAAACACGTTTACCATACAAACCAGTCAAGGAAAAATCGGTCACATATTCAAGAAATAAATGGAACAAAATTTGCATAAATTAATAATGATTGCAAAAAATTAACAATACTCAAAAATGACATGAAAAGCTAAAATCTAAGTATCAAGAAAGTGAAAAAGAAAAAAGAGAGTAAAAAGGAAGGGAAAAAAGGAAAAAAAAAGAAAAACATTCCGACCTACACAGGGCTCGAATCGGTAATCCTTAAATCGGACCCCCCGGAAATAGAGTGAAGAAAAACTAGATAATTTAAAAAATGGAAAAGTTAAAATCAAATTTGGGACGATTCTCCCAAGACATTCATGGAAGCTGAGACATCGAATCGACTTACGTTACGGATGAAGATTTCGGCCCCATCCACGCTATCCCGGTGCTACATATAACAGTTGACTTAGCCCGAAGGCCAGGGAGGGAGACGATATCCGGACCCTAATCCATACCTTTAGATATCACCTTAGACCGCTGCGCTATCTAGACACTTAATGATTATAATGTCTAATCGGGGTAGTCTATTCGGCGAAGTTTCATTGTCATGCTAATAGCTGTTCCAAACCCTTGGGGAAATAGGAGAACCAATCAAAGTCCGGCAGTATAATCGTAAGAATGATTTCATAAATAAACAGAGGAAAGAGTAAATAAAAGAATAAATTTCCGTAAAAATTTCTCAGTGCATAAGGCTTCTTTGCAACGTCAAGAAGTTACGCCAATGGTTGTTTACTTGATTTTAGGTTTTTTTTTCTTTTGCTGGAGTGATCATCAAAACTGATTTCCTATTTCAAGAACAATCTTGAAGCAAGTTTGAAGACATACTGTAAAATGTCAGAAAAGTTGAGTAATTTAAACAGTTTTAACATTTGGATAATTCCGATGCAAACTTGTTAGTTTGTTGATTCTACATAAGAAGCCCACACAAATTCAGCTGAGACTAAAAATGTACTTTCTTTATTAATTAAAGTTCTACGGGCTCGGTCCGCAATGTCAAGACCTCGGTCTGATATTTTTCCGTAAAGCCGCGGCTACACGAGCGATTTTTTGCTTGCACAGGCGACGCGATTTTCTGAAATGATCGGCGAAAAGTGAAAATCGCGCGTGTAGCCACCCTTGAACAAGCGACGCGACAGCTAAAAAAATCGCCAAAAAAAGTCGCGAGAAATTCAAAGAGTTGAATTTTTCGCGACAACGTCGCGTACTTTCTCTTTCGTGTCGCCACTCCGCGACTTTTTCTTCGCACTCGCGACGCGACCAAATTTCAATTCTTCAATTCTTCCAGATTATTTTGACCGACAAAACCACGATTTGTTTATTTATATTTTTGGATTTCATCGCCAACATTTATCGTCAGTTTTTGTTGCTTCGTGTAGCCACCACCGCGCGCCGATCATTTCAGAAAATCGCGTCGCCTGTGCAAGCAAAAAATCGCTCGTGTAGCCGCGGCTTAATACCGCGCTTTCAGTGAATAAAAAGTATGTAATTATTAACTCCAAATGTTTATTAGATAGGCTCATTACTAGACTACCTGTCGTAGACCGCGCAAGTGTGCAAAATTACCCAGATGGCCTTTGCAAGCAAGCTTTGTTACTCGGGCTTCCTCGTAGCCCAATGCCATCGTGCGCGGAAGGCTTTCGAACAATATAAATTGATTTTTGACGTGCGCGCGGACAGGATTTGCTTTCGGCAGTCATATTTTGTTGTTTGAGCTGGAGCCTTGCGCGCGCTATGGCGTTGTTACTAAAAACAACCTTAGTCGCCACGAACATCGCACAGACATCAATACCGAGTTTCGCTCTCTTAACTTTTACAGTCAAAATCAGCTACACTCCCAGTAGACCAAAGTGAACTAGAAACTGGCACAATTAGAGGTAGAAGAGCTACGTTGGAGATTCGGAAGACAAAATAAAACTTTACTATTGTAACAAGAAGTATTGCCATGGTGACACTATGATGGTGACACTATGGTAACAAGAGGTATTGTCATGGTGACACTATGGTAACAACCGGTATTGTCATGGTGATACTATGGCAATGAGAACCAATGAAGCAATAAAGTCAACAGTTTATTCAATTTCATCTGGTTCTTGGTGGTTTATCACCATCTTCTTCAGCACCTTCAGCTGCTTTTAGAGAATTTGGGCTACCTGTTGTAAGCAAAACACAGGAAGCCCAAAATAAATTATAAAGGACCGCAATGAATGACGGTCTAGAAAACAAGATGGCGGCCATCTCGTCTGTTTCTGGCGAGCCTCCTCTTCTTCTATTTTGTGATACTTTCAGTCATCAAGAAAATGAAGTGAGTGATTGTTATAGTCTACATTCCATATTTAATGTTCCAGTGATCAGTTGATTGCGTTTTCTTTGTTGTTTAGCGGGAAATTATGGCAATGTTATTCATTGTCATTTGTGTATGATGAATTAACAAGCATAATAATCAAAACACGAGGTGTACATTTTCTCTAAGATGCGATATCTTATTCGCTATACGCATCGAATTTTATTGATAACTAGCTCTTAAAAATTGTTTTTCAAATGGCTGTGGAGTCAAAAATGGAGTCAAACTTGTCCATGCAAGTGCACCCAAGTTTTACTTGGGTTTCGTTTGACTTCTAGTCTTGAATCGACTTGTGGTTACTTGCATCGACTTGCGAGGATTTGCTGGACTTGCGTGCTCAAATTTCATCGCAAGTTGACGCGAGATTTGACTCATTTGAATAGTCACAGCGTTAAACTTTGCAAGTTGTTTTCTAGTCCTAATTCTGCACATTTCCTCTCCTACAAATAATTCAAGCAAAAGCAAACAATATTTTCTCCTTGTCCTTCAGCTAGCTGATTTTCATTAAGAGTTTTTGAAAAACTTGCACTGACTTGCATGGAGTGGTGTTCAAACAAGACAAGCAAGTTGCAAGTCAAAACTTGCATTAACTTGACTGTCTGATTTGATCTGGGCATGAAATCACATGTCTGTACATGTCACATGTCTGTACATGTAACTGATGTCAATTTTCGTTGTGTATCACAGGAGATGCATCTTGATCTGGTCAGTTTTCCACGACCTGTTGCAATTCAAGAAGTGAGAGTGATTCCTGCTGGACATCGAGTACATGCAGCCATAAGTGACAGAGAAAAAATAGGGTAAGAGTTATGTCATATTTCATGAAAGTTTGCATATAGAATACATGTTTTTCTTAATTGGTGAATGCATGTATGCATGTAATGCACATTTTCTTGAAAACAAAGTAATTTGTGTGTGTTACAGGTGAATTTTGAAATCAAGTGAATCTGGATTCACCTTAGTTGGTAAATTTTGAAATTCACCTAGGTTGTTTGTTATCATAAATAAAATTTGTAGAAATGTGTTTTTAGTACCTTGGGGTTAATTTTAGGGCTAATATTTTGGACTGTTTTGTATTTTTGGATTATATTTAGGGTTAGGGGAAATGTTGAGGGAAAAAAGAAAAGAAAGAGAAGAGATAAGAAAAATGGTAGAGGATGAGCGGGATTACTTTTTAAAAATGCTATAAAGCCCACAATTAATGTAGGATACAATTTAACCTATGTGAATCCAGTTTCACCTGATTTCAAAATTCACCTGTAACGCATGCAATATACTGTAGTCATAGACTTAAACTTATATGAGAAAATTGAACCACAAACATATCTGATAATCAGTAAACCAGTGAATGTCAATTATCTTGCCTATATATTTTAATCTTTGAGACTTACAGTAAGTCCATTCATTCAGGTTGAGATTGAAAGAGATTGAAACACGAGAGATATGGCACCAGCCAAAACAGCAACAAAGAAGCTCATATAGGGCTTTTAACAATAATAGTATAATAATAATAATAGTGTTTCTTTGTCAAAAATGTACAATTTTGCAAATAAAATCTCTGCTTCAGTTATCTCAATGTGAAAACCATGAATTCTGTATATATTTACATATATCATAAAAAGAACTATCCAATTCCTAGACAGTGTAAGTGTGCCTTGATTGCCATGATATGGTACATAATATGTTTTCAGATTTGAATCTCAGTTGGACATTTTCTTCCTTTTCTTTTCTCTTTTTATTTCTACTAAAATTGTTTCTTTTTTCTTTTCTTTGTCATAGTCTCATTTGTTCTAAAGACTAACAAGTACATTTTTATTCATTGTTTTGGGAAAAGATCAGGCATATTTGTCCAGTTTTTTTTGCAGGGGCATATATAAATATTTGTAATTTAATATCTGTTTGTGCATGTACCTCTAAATAAATCAAATTGTCAGCACCTTTTGAATAAAAAAGTGTATTTTATGATTGTAATACATTGGCATTTTTGACTGTACTTTTGCAGAGAAACCCACCCATCATCTTTCAAACTGGACATGTTTATCAGAAATCTTGATAATCCTGGAGCTGTTGTGTTTGAACGACTTGGAGTGTAAGTCTGATCATAAATACTTTCAAAGTACATGAACAAATGACAAATGGGATTGATGAGTTGTTTAATTCACTTTTAGACTGGACTATAAAGAACCTAACCATTTTCAGATTACTGCAGCTGTTAAGGTAAAAAACCCTGTCTGTTTTGGCTATTCCACTGTCTACATTTTCTCATTATACTATAAAATTTAAGCAATTCTTTATGTAGATTATTCACAAATATGTATCCTACATGTAAATGTTTTACCACTGAATCTGATGAAGTGCGACCACCTAGACTTTCATATCTATGTTTGCAAATTGTATTTGTCAGACATCAATCACTCTTTCAAAATCCTTTCAAATAAGCAACTCTTAAACCCACAATTTCTAAAGAAACTCTATTCCAGCTTTCTGTAACTGATGACAGTCATTTTTTTCTAGTAAAATGTGCATTTTTTCTAATGCACAATGCAAAGTACAATGTTGAAGTCTAGGTAGTTGTGCTTCATTATAATTGACAGTAAGCAGAGGACCATACATGTTCTTATCTCACACCCAAAAGATAAATGTGGCATAGAATGTAACCAGCAACAACTGCAAGTGTGAATGGACCCTTGGTAATTTTCTTGTTATTTCTTACAGGCAGCAACAGATGTTGTAGTCCTTAGAGGCTGGTATACCCGTATCACTATATCATTGTATGGGTATTTCACAGAGCTTTCCAGGCAAACATCACAGGAATTAAGACAAGACAAACACCCAGAGAGACCATCAGTTATCATGGAGCCACGACCACAAGACAGAGATGTTGAATTACGGGATGACCAAGCCCCAGAGAAATTGTCAGAAAGACCTGAACGAGGGTACCAAAGAACTTATGAGAGAACTTATGAAAGAGGCCCTCCTGATAGGGTGCCTGAAAGACCTGAGCGCCGTGAAAGGTCCTTTGAGAGAGCTCCTTATGAAAGAGGTTCGGAAAGGAGTTCTTCAAAAGGGTCTGATAGAGATGATTATGACGGAAGAAGAATGGAAGATGAAAGAAGATCAAGAGACTTAGATGATAATCTAAGGTCAATTAGGAAATTAGAAGGTGAATCCAGACCTAGAAGTCTTGAGCCTGAGGTAAGACCTAGGGGCGTGGAAGGAATACCAGATGAAGGTCGTAAATCAAGAGGACGATCAAGAGAGGACATACGACAGAGACAGGGAGATAGTGAAGAGAGGAGAAGGAGGTACGATGAAGGACAAGAAACTACCAGAGGAAGAAGTAAAGACAGAACACCTGTCAAGTCACCACCAGCCAAGAGAAGATCATCAAGAGATTCACCTGAGAAGGTTACAGCAACTGTTGGTGAAAGTACTGCTGCTAAACCAACAACCCCACCTGGGTCCCCAGGGGAAGAGGTATGTAGTACATTGTTTTAGTTGTATTTGGCAATTGTTTTTCTTGCATAGCCTATTTACACAATACTTGGGTCATCTAAATGTACTTCTCTAAATAATTTCTTATCTCATTCAAAGTTCTCCTTCATGTCACTGAATTTGCTAAAAGAGGCAATTAAGTTGCCCTTCATTGATACAGTTGAAACTCACCACAATGGTCATATTTGGAACAGCTAAAGTGGCTGTTGACATTGTGGAGAGGTAGCCACTGTGCAGAGGTTTCAATACTATCATTATATATTGGGTAGCTATTGAAGCCGGCAGCAATATTGGATATATTGCAGTCAGCTGAGGGTGTAGCCCAATGTATGCAATATCCATATTTTCAATATTTCTGCTAGCTGAAGTAAATATCTGATATATTTACTAAACCTTATCAAAACTGCCAAATCATTGTGAATTCAGTAAATTACATTCCATGTTTGAATATATAATTTTCCCTAATGTTAAGATCCATTCCAAAATTTACAGTGATTTGTTAGGAGAATGTATATATTCAGCTGCCCTTATCTCAGCCAATATTTAACTGTTTTCTATGAAATTTGGCATGTAATATTCTTTCATAATGTTCTATCACAATTGAGAAGCAAAATTAGATAAATAGATAATTAAGTTTTTATGACATCACTTCAGTACTCTATTCAATTCTTAATGACCTCATACATTCTGTAATATGTCTGTAGGAAGAAGAAGCAGGATCAAGGTCAGGGTCACCATCAGATGATCTTTTTGAACCATTAACCCCAGACCACTCCCCCTCAAACATGTTTTTGTCTGACGAGGGTGGATATGATGAAGAACAGGTCAGTAAATTAAAGTATTGTTGCTGTAGCAATACAGTGTGTTTAGGATAGACATTCCCTCAAGACTATCAAATGTGTTGTTCCAGAAAATATCCATACCCCCACCACAGAGGCAATTTGTAAATGGACCCCCCTATCTTCCGGAACTTCTGTTTTTCTTCCATACAAACTCTGTAATTTTGTTCTTTCTTTGACCCCTCTCCCCTCAAGAATTTCCAATTCCCTACGTGCACTGTGGGTATGAATATTTTCTGGAACTATACAATATATTTTCTGACAGTATTATAAATGTAAAGCAATCTAAAAATTAAGAAAAAAATGGTTTTCCATGTTTGATAACCAGATCAAAACACACATGATGTTAGGAGAACACAAGAGAGCACAGGGAAAGCACAAGCTGTAGGCTTCACTTTGGGAAATATTAGTGGTCTCGGCACCACAAAACATACTGTTTTCCTTGGCCCCAGTAATTAAATGTTAAGATGGATAAATTCTGCATTGTTAAACATTCACACATATTCCACTTTCAGTACAATGCTAGCAAAATGTGGTTTCAAAGACAGTGTGAATTTATCCATTGTTTGATAATTGCTTATTAATTGAATTACCTTAATGCCATAAGAGCTGTTGAATTTGTTTACTGAAATATTTTTGGCCTTAAACTATACCATGACGATGTTGTCATCATTCACTTGAGAACTATTTTGGTCACCTAGCAACAGATTTTTAAGTCAGTTATACGTACTTGACATGCCTCATGGTTCTGAGAGCAGAACTGTATCAAGTTCTGGTTTTGATCATGGCTGAATTGTAAATGTTTTTCCTGAATGTTTCTTGATCTCTTTAGGATGCTTATGAAGAAATTCTCAGTGATGAAGAGGTAAGTGTTGTAGTTTAATTTTATCCTTGGTTCAAATTTATTTTCCTTTATTTTTGTGTGTGATAATATATGATAATGAGTATAAAAGAAAGGAAAATAAAAATTGAACCAAGGAAAAAATTAAACCACAACAGCAATACTTTCTAGTCAGTATAAAACTGATTTTACATTTGATAATTTGTAGTTCTGTTATTATATTAAGAGGAGAATTTGTTTTCATATTCGAGCAGTGAATGACAAAAACTATTCTGTTGAAGAATAGCTGTTGTACAAAGCTAAAGTCATTTCTTTCACAAAAGTTTAAGTTGTTTGTAAATAGTTTTGGCTGATGAAAGTGGAGTCAAAGTGTTAATTGATCCAGAGCTAAGAATTTCAATTGAAAATGAAGTTTAGGACTTCATTCTCTAATTTGCTATATATATTTTTTTACATTTATTTTTTACATTTGGCTTGAAAAAGCTAAATTTTTTAAAAAATTCAAGAAAACAACTTTGTACAATTCTAGAGACCGTTTTAAAGAGGACTTTTATCTTGGTAGATCAGTTTCTAAGCAGTAAAAGAAGAATTTGAGTGTTAATCCAAAGTGAAAATTTGAATTAAAATTAATAAAAACAATTTAATTAATGAAAATAAAAAAAAAAATAATTAAAAAAATTTAATTAATGAAGGGCTAGTTCTTGGCACATTTGGTCATTATTACTTGATATTGAAAACAACTTTAATTTCTTAACCTAACATCAAAAATTAAGTCAAAACTGTTGCTTTATGGAGATTAAGCTGCTATAATCTGAAATTAGTGATAGGCCATAATGCACCATAATTAACATAAGCACACAATGCAGTATTGTTATTAATTGTGTCTATATTGTCCACAGGACATGAATTTAGATGATGGCACTCTGGATGACACAGTAAGTTTTTTGGTTTTCTTTGTTATGAATTTACTAAGGCTGAATATGCTTTATGTACTAATACTAACTTATTCATACTTGTGACTTTAGTGTGGTCTTATTCACTATATGTATTAAATTTATGGCCCGGTTTTCAAAATGACACAAGACAGAATTATATGCTACTAGCACTTGTGCTTGCATCACTACAGCCTGAGTATCAGGCCTATAAGGGAGGGGAACCCTCCCCTTGCCTCCCCTCCCCTCAGGCTAACATTACTAGTGAAAACCAGGCTTATAAGTGCTGCTATTTATTATCAATTAAGTCTTCTTATATTGTGCACTTATGCTACAAGACCAAACCAGGCCTATTTACATGGGCTTCCTGTGGAAGCGAAGCCCATGTTAAAAATTCGCTATTGTTATTGTCATTTATGTTCGTCTTCGTCGTCGAAATGTCCACGCATGCGTGTTGTCGTCTTGATCGGGAAATACTTTAGGAATGCAAGATGACCGACTACTAAGAAAATAGCTTTCACAGACAGGCTTTTTCTGCAGTAGAACAATTTAATTTGGAGCTTTTAACTCGAGATATACCTATATACTTATAAGAGCTTCAGAATGGGCTGTTATTTTGAGCTTCATCTCCAATACTTTGACCAAATATCGAACTCGAAATGGAGTACTTAAAAGGATGCCCTCGCGATAATGACTATTTCCTATGAGCTGGAAAACTACGAATTTCTCATCCTACATGTTGCTAAACGAACATACATAGAAGCAAGTCAATTATATTCCTCATTCAAGCATTCAAGAGAACTTGAGAGGTTTTTGTACTGAATTTTAATATCGGAATTCAATTCTGGCATGGAACTTGACCTTGTAGTGTGCGTTTCGTCACGTAACGTCTTTTATTCAAAGAGAAAACATCCGAAACATGAACGAAAAAGTACAGGATTTGTTATTGTGTCAAAAACGCCGTTGTAGAAGTCTTTACATCAAACAATTGAGATACAAAGTGGAATACAAAGTTGAATAAACTGGTATATTCGCTGAATAAACTGATATATTCGCTGGTAATATTTTTGCATGTCGGAGATATATATAATACTATCCTTTTTTTTTTTTTTTTTTTTTTTAATACGTTTATTTCACACATAAATAAATTTTTACATTTCTTAATTACAATTTTGGACAATTAACAGAACTTTTTTGTTGTTGTTGTTGTTGTTGGTTTTTTTTATTTTTTATTTATTTTTTTTTATACTATCCATGATAATAGAAAGACAAAAGCAAACACTAATAGCTGCTGACAGACAAATTGACTAATCAGATATTCTTTAGTTTAAGTTAGCCGATTCAAAAATGGTTATTATATTATGGTTAACTATTTCCCAGAATGGTGAAGAACCGTGAAACGGCTCGGGGAAGAGTACGAACAGGGCCGGTCAAGGGGCTCCTGGGGCACGAGTGAACGCACGTGTGCGTCTAGTTACTCGTGCCCAGGCCTTTAGGCCGGCACGAGTCTAGGTTTGCGTCTTCTATCTATCAGTCTATCTATAAGTCTATCGTCGTAGTCGAGAATGTGCCATGAAAACGAGGCAAGCCACAGGCACCCCAGGCAATCATTTAGAGCAGCGTACGTATAAAGCAAACGGACGGGTCCGGGTTCGAATCCTCATGGATTAAAAGGATTTTTTTTTTCGCCTTACTATGTAATAAATATTATCTTTTCATTTTTTTTGTATGCTTTTTTCTGGTTTTGAAGCATTTTAAACTGTTTTTTAATTTGATTTAATTTCCAATATATTTTGACTCAAGCGACAGCTTGTCTGGCTCAGGAGAAATTTGAGAATTTCTTATCATTGACTGCACGTTTTCAGGATAAAAGGAACGATTAAAAACATTATGTATTTCAAATGAATGTTCTCTGTAATTAAATGGTATGGCTGACATTTTTTGGCGTACAAACTAAAATACATACTATTAGAAAGTCAATGATTACAAAGCAACCGCTACTTGAAAATATCAAAGAAAATAGACCGAGGTCAAACAGGTTACCCAAACAGGACGGTGTGCTTTCGTGACGCTACAATGAGTCTGCAACATCATGCCGTACAGGCATTTGTCAACATGTGAACCGCTGTTACCCTAGCAGCTATAAAATTAAATAAATATCAGGCATAAAGGCAGCTCATATCTAAATGCCTTAATTTTTAATTGGAAATTTAGGATCGAGACCGATACCTTCATGAGTTCAAATCAGCTTGCCGGCAAAGCAGACAAATATTCCGCCGTTCAGTACCGAACTCAAAACGTGACCAAACTGGCTTTAAAACAGATTTATTTTCATGCCAGACTGAATTCCACTTGGGCACGAGTAAACGCACTATGTGCGTCTAGTTATGCTTAACTTGAAAAGAAAACTACAATTTAGAGGTCATGTATATTTTGAAGCTGTCAGACCAACATCTGTACAAGCAGCACTTACATGGCTAATAACACATTGTATAAAGATGTTGTTATTGATTGTACAAATATTAGCAATGAGCCCACACAGATATAACACATATTACTGAAGCTGAATATAAATTGGATAATAAGTCGCTTTTTCAAGAATAGATGCGTAGCTTGTTTGATAGAACTATCAGTACATATTGATTTTATAGCTAAATTGGACATTGTTATACGTAATAAAAATGAAGCTTATGACTAATTATGACAGGAAGCCCATGTTCACGCAGTTATGTGTCTAGTTGGTAATAATTGAATTTCTTGTTTGTGTATAGGGAGTACAATTTGGGGATCTTGATCTTTACAGTGAAGATGCTTGGATGTCTGTATCTGTTAGTTTTAACCCCTACCAGTGCGATCTTTCTCCTCTTACAGTAAGTATATTATAGTCAAGTGTGATTAAGTAAGATAGACCACGTAGAAGGGGTGACAATTGCCAAATCCAAGACTTGTAGTGTGGACAATGTGCAGTTCTATAATAATATCTATAACCCCTTCATGGAGGGAATTGGAAATTCTGGAGGGGAGGGGTTTCAGAGAAAGAACAAAATGACAGAGTTTGTATGGAAGAAAATTGGAAGTTCCAAAGGGTATGGGAGTACATTACAAATTCCCTGCATGGTGCGGTATGGATATTTTCTGGAACTACACAATGAGAACCAAGATAAAATTATTAGTGAGATTTGTTGCCGTAGTCCAAACCTATCAGAAGTTTTAGGACAATGTGAGCATTGGTCTGTTATGATGTAGGATTTGGAAAAACAATATTACATTGTACTGGGACTGTTTTAGGAGATGTATTTTTCAAGATTCATCTGAAGATATGAAACACTGCAACAAATCCAAGAGAAATATAGCAAAATAAAATGTTTACAATTGTTGCAAGCATTTTTGCACTGCAATTTAAAATAAAATGGCATCCCCAAAACAGCTTCATAATTCAACTTGAGATTTGTCTTTGGAATGGTGAATAATGGTAATTTACTTGTTCTGTTCATAGTCATTTCCTGCACCAGATCAAACAGATCATGAAGCAGCACTTCATAGCTTTAAGGATGCAGGTAAATCCTTAACAGTCACTCTAGACACTCTTCTTTTTGATGTCCTTCTACAGCTTCTTAGATATCAGTGGACACTGATAAATAAAGTAGGCTGGTCAGAATCTGAAGCACACAGCCCTTGCCAGTCAAGGCCATATATGATTGTGTATTCTTCCAGAAAAAAATGGTCACACTGCTTGTAATACTAGCAGTTGGTGGAAAAGCTGGCCATCCATGCTTCTAGGGAACACTGGTGTAAAAAGGATATTTAAATAAACCTAGTATGGTCCTCTCATAAAAAGGTTACTAGTAAAATAATTATTATTGTTATCATTTTTGTTTTCAGCTACTACAGAAACTGCCAAGGATACGGTGAGTAATTAGGATATCAAGGAAATGTCATGCGATATGAATGTGTACAGATGTCACATGTGTATGTGAAGAAGGGTAGACAGTATACATTGTAGTCAAAATACTAATGCCTATATCACAGGGCTTAGTTGTTTGGAAGTTGGTTAGCACCCCTGGGGGGGGGGGGGACTCCATTGTAAAAGGATCGGGTATGCTCGTCAGAAATTTAAAAAAATATCCCTTAAAGATACCAGAACTCTTTTGAGAAGGGCGTGACTGGACGATTTTTAAACCCTAAGAGATACCAGCGATAACAAGCTAATAAACATAAACATGAAATTGAACGGTCGACATGCTTTTGTTGAGCAAATTTCTTCTATTTGCAAACAAGATAATAAGCAATGGGCTCTTTTGATACCCTAAGAGAGACCAGGAAATGCTAAAACTCTAAACTTCAATTCTAACACTCTAAAAGATACCAAATCGCTGATATTTCCCCTAAGAGATGTGACAAGCATACCCGATCCTTTTACAATGGAATCACCCCTTCCCCCCCCCCCCCCCAGGTTAACACTAATCCAGGGTTAAATTTAAAGAAAACCTGCTTTCAAACAACTAGACAGAGGACAATGTCTTGTCTTGTATCATTTTTATCATACTTCTAAACATCACTTTTAGGGTGAGAAGCTGGTTGACCTGGTGGAGTTATGTAAGGTTTACCCCAAAAATCCAAAGTAAGACATGCTCTTAAACACTCATATTGCCACTTTATTTCCTCTTTGTATAATTTTTATTTGTTTGTATTCTACTTAATTTTCTGTTATTGTTTAAGATGGGTTGATGCTGTAGAAGAAATACCTGCCTTAGTTACTCCAGGATGGGTAAGCTGTAAATCTTTAACACATGAATGAATGAATGAACAAATGAACAAATAAGTGAATGAATGAATGAATGAACAAATGAAAATCTGGTTCAGCAGCATATGGAATTGTTCATATTCACTTTTCATTCTCTTACAGGCATACATAATGAGGACCAAAGAAGACAGTGATGGTATTATAATTTTGTGTTACAGAAATTATAACATTTATGTTGTAATATGATTTGAACTGTGTTCTTTTCTCATTAGTTATCTTGACAAGTCTAGTGGAATGGACAATGTTTGCTTTAAACATGGACGAAGCAATGAAGCTCCCTATAGCAGTAAGTATTATTAAGTGTTATTTTTTAACAGAATGTTTCCTTTAAAGTGAAATGAAGTACACAGTAACAACTGTACATGGCATCAACAGCCACAAAATTGGATTTAATTTTGATACAAATTTGTTTTGCACCAACTTTTGTTTGGTATGTTTGTAATTTTCTTGAAAAATTAGAACAAAGCTAAATAAATCTCATAAAATATATTTTGCACAATTACTGGAGCTACAATTGAACGACAACATAATGCATGTATGTTGTATATGGCTAGCTTGTCTCTTTCATTTCCTTAGTGTAACATTTTAATATACCTTTTTGTTCAGGTCAATGTTAGAATGTTAAAAGCTGGTCTAAGGATGGTATACTCACTGTGTAATTGTGGACCTACAATTGCTGCTTTACTTATTGTAAGAAGACCAATTAGTTAGCTTATAAATATAGAGAAATAGTGTTGGGGGGGGGGGGGGGAGGATAGACTGAGGAAATGACTGAATAAATCCATGTGAAAAAGTGGCTTACTGAATGGTTGATTGAAGAAAAGGAGAAATTATAGGCAATGATAGGAAGGAAAGGAGTAAGGGAGGGAAGGATGGATGGATGGATGGATAGGTGGATGGATGAATGAATGGAAGTAAGGAAGTAAAGATGAATAAATGAATGGATGGAATGTTGTTGAATGGAAAGAGGGAAGAGAGTAAAGAAAGAAGGATGGATGGATCTGCAGAATTAAGGAAAGATGAATGGATGAAATGTAGTTGAATGGAAGGAGTGAAGGAAGGAAGGGAGTAAAGAAGGAAGGATATATATAATGTGGAATAGATGACTGGTTTTCTACCTGTATAAGTTGCTTCTAAAAAGATCATTGGATAAATATAAAGGGAGGTTAGAGCAAGAATGATATAAGGAATAAAACAAAGTAAAACAATAGATGTAAGTTTACAATAATTCAGTATTTTCCTGTTATGTCATTTTCCTAGAATGCTGGTGTTCAAGAGAAGCTTTTTGAACATTTAAACTGTGAACACATGTCATCATCCATGAAATTACATGCTTTGCAAGGTATAAACTATGACTCACAATATTATATTGTTAAACTCATGTAAAATGTATCAGGCACAGACTGACAGCAGTGAGCAATGGCTTTCCATGTTATGGACTTTATTTACCAACATTTTACGTAACACATGGTCAAAATGTTATGGACTTGGAGGTATAGCCGAGTGGGTCTATTATAACTAATTTTGACTATGTGTTGATGTAAAATGTTGGTAAATAAGAGTCCATACCGCATTTTTTACCAGAAATTGGAGATTGAAGTAATTTCTCGTCAAACTAGCTTGGAGTGTGAGCGTGTAAAATCAAAACAATAACCAACATCATTGGTGTGGACTCTTATTTACCACAGTTCTTGACCAATCAGAAAGTGAGAAACTGATTGATTGTGGTAAAAAATGGCACTGACAAGGCTATGGTACAGTGATTTTTTAATATCATGTTTTTTAGAATCGTGAGATTCTACCATATGATCTTCAATAAAGTCATTTCATGGCACTGTATGGTGGCCTTGTCAGTGCCCTGATGTCTATAAAAACACACAAAATTCCTGTGCCATGCCATGTCATGACTACTGTTTTCATTCCTGTGCCATGCCATGTCATGACTACTGTTTTCATAGTCATAAATCTACTCTAATTTATCTTAACTTTTATCTGATTGTTTATAGCTCTTGATAGTTGTACTGATAGTCATATTGGACTGGAGCATTTTCTTGGATGGGATATAGCTTCAAATGATGACGACAGTGAAAGTAATATTGATGATGTCAAAGATGAAGAAACACAAAGTGGTTATCAAAAACTCATGGAGTTTTTACTCACAGAACAGGTAGTTCTGATCTCTAGTTCTATCCTGCATTTTTCTGGACTCCCAGGTTGCACTTGTCATACTTAATAGTTATGTAGTAACTGTATGATGAAATTTGGGAAAGCTATGGAGGAGCTTAATTATACTTTTCATTTCTGTCTGTTTAGACTGTCCGTGTGGTTAATGCTGCTTCAGCGCTTGGTAGAAAAGTCCACTTCTATGAACTCTTGGCATCATTTCAAAATGCTGTTGAAAGGTATTGGACAAGTTTAGAGTTGTTGCTTGCCTTTTGTGGGCAAGGAATGCCAGCTACTAATTTATGGATCATAATGTCTGTTGATGAACAATACAAAACTGATCACACAACTCTAAGAGGAGAACTTCAGTCAGATCAAAAAAATTTTTCCATGAATTATTGTATATTTACTTGTATGTTTGTCTGTTTTAGTATGTAACAGATAAATAAACAAGTAAATATACAATAAAAGTACAGGCACAGGGAGCCCAATCTTGATATTAGAGAATAGGTGATATGCATGTTTATAGTAGATGCAAATATCACCTATTCTTTATGACATTGGGCTCCCTGTGACTGCACTTTTAACGTTGTTCAATCACATTATTTGAAGGGACATCCATAAAAATGGCCTAAGTGACTTTTTGTGTGCAAGTGTTAATATTTTGACATAAGTGAAAGCCTGTTAAACTACTGTAAAACTATTTGTATCTTAGACTATTTAGAAAATAAAAAAGATTATGAAAAGTTGCTTATTAAGCCATTTTCATGGTAACTCTTTTTTATTTGTTCAATCAGAATTATTATTATCTATTTAGAGTAATGAAAACCACAGCTGAAGCACCACCAGACTTCAATGCCGAGACAGAGCAAGAGCCTGGTGCAGAGAGCAAAGAACCTCGTACACCACCCCATGAGGACTTCAACACAGAGATGCCATCACTTGCAAAAACTCTCAAAGATGGAGGAAGTTCAGCTGATGATATTGAAGTCATTGCTGTGGCTTTGGATGAGATTTACAATATTATTGATAATGCTATGGAACTTATAGTAAGTGGGTTGGGGTACAGATGAATATGATGGTGATTATAGTCATCATTGTTATCATCATCATCATTATACAATGTATCTCTGGCCTCAGTTGTTCAATAAGGCAATAAACACTGACCCAAGATTAAATCTTAAGAAAATGGCTCAACCACTAATGCTAGAATGAAGCTTGTGATTTGTTGACATAACAAAAACAAAGAATGTGTGGATTATGCTGAACAATATGATTTGTTCTACTTGTCATCTGTGTTTTTTGTTTTTGTTTTGGTGTCCTTTGCTATTTTCAACAAATCACAAGCTTCATTTTCATGGGAGTGGACAACTGGAAGAAAACCATTCAGCTAATCCACTTTTGGACAAGTAGGCTGTGATCTATATTATTCAAAACTCTTGACTGGCATGCATATAAAAATATCACATCGCTGTATTTGTCAAAGAGTAAAACTACTTATTTATTGCAAATTACAGGTATTATATTAGAAGCTTATTTTTATTTTTCCTGTTCTATAGGTTCAGCCACCAATCAAAGCCTTTCCCACCACAGCTAAAATAACAGCTCTTGGTTTCCCTGTCAAAGACCCATATCCTGTGTTGTTTAGACTCTTTGCTGTAAGGTAATGATATGTCAACCATTACTATTCATAATGGGGGCATCTGTTATGACCTATTGGTACAGTGGGTAGACAAGTGTAGATTTTGTCAATTTACTGAGTGCCATCCCACAGTCAGCTCTCTGTCAAAGGCTTGCAGTCTGTCAGTTACATTAAAGTTACTTTACAGTTATTATTTTGATGGACTGACAGCAAATTGCTGGTTTTCTCTTGGTGAAGTATTGGCTGACTGTCAGTGATGTGTTGGCTGCTTGTCAGTGAATTATTGCGCGACTCTTGTTGAACTGTTGACTGGTGGCTAGTGAGTTTTTCGTTTATTATCAATGAACACTTCTTGGCTGAGAGAGAAATAAATGCACGAGAGAAATGAATGAAAGCATTAAAAAGGAATTAATGAATGAATGCATGTTGTATGGACTACTTTATGATTTCATTTGTCACAGAAACAAGGCTAGAATAGAATATGTACAAAATATATTTAGTTGACTTTTTCTATATACCATTAATTGTGTTTCATATACCATTAATTGTGTGTATAATTGTGTTTCAGGCGTCTTTTAGAATCTGTTGTGGTTTTGATGTCATCTCCAGTTGGTTGTCATCCTGTGATTTACTGCGGCATCAGAGATCTCATTTTCCTTATTCTACAAACACACAGAGGTTCATTTTATATTTACTTAGCATCCCATTTTGTATTTTCCTTTTCATTTCATGTCTTCTCTTCAATCATTCTCACTCACTCTGAGAACAAATTGTGTAATGAGCATGAATGGCTACATCATAATGCGATCATGACACTTACAGTGGTGGATTTAGGGAGAGGTACAAGGGGTACTCACTCACTCCTGAGAAACTTTGAGCACTTTTCTTCTCAATATTTTTCCTAAACATCCTCTGGATTCTTTAGACGGTTTTCAATTTCTGTTAATTATGCTGCATTCCCTCCTGAGGCATAATCTTGGAATCATCCATCCACAACACATACTGTCAAATCTTTCAATAATTTACCATAGCATGGCTCAGTTTGTATTTTCATCATCATCAGATTCTCATCATCATCATCTTCATCATCATTATCACTGTTGTCATCATCATCATCATGATAGATGCACATTATTTTTATTCAGCATTGTAATATGTAGTGATATTGCGTTCCTTTAGGTTTGCTGTTTTTATCATCTCATCCAGAAACAGTTAGTGGTCTGATTAGAGTTTTTACACAAACAACTGTAAGTATTTTTAGAGTTTGTTCTCTCAAAATGAACATGATATTATGTTTACTATAATATTATCTCAATTATCTTTTAGGAGTCAGATATTCACCATAGTGAAGCCCCTCCATTACAAGAGTTTCTTAGGAACAGTACTTCAGCTGATCTGTGTACCCCACAACACCTGGGCCTGTTACTCATCTATCATTTACAGGTAGAAATAAACAAGTTACATGTCTGAGTTTTTGATAGAAATAGAGGTATCTCCCTTACAGTGATATCAACTTTGAAAGAGTTTCAGTAGAAAAGAGTCTCAGTAGTGTTTTGAACGGACAACAGAAATGTGATTGGACCATCATTTTGGCACACAGATTCAAACTTCATAGCTAGAACTGCTAGCAACCTTGTTTCTTTGCATAAGCATTAGAATTAGAATTAGAATTAGATTTCCTGCCTGACAGCCAACTATTGTGACTCCTGTCTATGTATACTTGTACAATGTACATTTCTTGATTTCACCAGAATAACAATTTGTTCTGTCATCTGCAGGCTCTTCAAGCTGTTGACCAACTGTTCACTTCTCTAGCAAGTGGTAAGTGTACAGCTAAGTGTTTGTTACCAAATACATTGATGCTGTTCACCGATTAAGACAAAGAAATATGACTATGAAAAATAAGACTCTTTATAGTCCATGTCCCTGTTGATTTGTTTTAAAACAACTTTTCTATAATTGAGGTGATGGGTACCACTGGTTGGCAAATGAGTGTCTTTTTATAAGGTTTATATATACATGTACTTATCCAGAAGAGGATGATCTGTAAAGGATAAGAGGTTCTTTATTATCTAACCATTTCCAGGTATTAGTGCAACAGATCTGGATGGTGCTGATACTTTGTCAACACTTCATACTTTGTATTCCATGACATTCACTATGATAGGTATGTACAGTTTATTGCTGCGAGCGAAGCGAGCAGCGACACTAATCTTGTCATGTGTAGGATGTTTATAGAGCTCTGAACTCGATTATTTGGTACGTGGATGTGGTGAACGATGATTTGTGACATCATCAAAATATGCTTGGAATGATCGCTGACCATGCGATTGGAGTCTTTGTTTTCTAGCTAAGTTGTCATTGTTATTCAGATTTATCATACCCCGGGAATCCACTGAATCCTGCTTTGTATTCGTGGAACTGTTTAGTGATAATGAACTGTTTAGTGATATTTCTCAGGAAAGACAATGTCCTTTTATGAGTTTTTCATCGCCGCATTGTACGCTCGATCGAAGCAAGACGATATAAAGTTGCATTCCAATGTTCTCCTCTTCAAAGAGGTAAAATCTCTTTAGAAAGCCACACGATATCGCTAAAATTTCTGGTGAATCGAAATTTTGCTTTCTTTACGCAGACTACTCTCAGTAGTTCAGTTAAATCCACATATATTTATGCATTCTCTATACATTACAAGGCAAATTATGTGTCAGATATTTATCAAGCACTCTTTTAGCTGCCAGGGAGCGATACACATCCTTTCCTAAACAAACTTTAATCAATTAGTTTTATAATCATTGCTAACACTGTTTGTGATTGTTTGAAAAAGCAATATATTTCAGTGAATAAAATGTACTTGTACATTTCTAAAACTTGTGTTGTCGTAGTCAGTTAGTTTTATAATCATTGCCAACGCTAGCCGTTTGTGATTGTTTGAAAAATTGCTTTAATTTACTCAAAGTGCTAAATATTTTGAACTGTGTGTGTCCGACACTGAACCTGGAGAATTATGTTCTGTAGTTCAATACTGAAGGTCAACTAGCAGTGTTCATCACACAACGCACAGGAGATTTGATATATCAGACAAAGCGGTGTACTTTCGTGAGTTTTAGGGGAACAGTTCTGCTAACGTAGATACACCAGCTGTTTTCTGCTCGCAGCATTTCACTTTCTATTAGAAACGGCTAGTTGTTATTATGATTGCAATGGAACAACCACTTCTGTAATAATTATGCATAGTAGTCATGAAGTCATTCAAATCAGAAATTTGTGAAAAAAAGTGTGATAATGTCAAATGATGTTTTGGCCCCATTTGGTCTACGACCAAGAGTGTTATGGTGCATTTCCCACTGGCTTTTTTTATATATATACCAAAAATTGTTGTGTGATGGTTTTGCTGCAATTTTACATTACTGTATAGTCAAAAACAATTTCTCTTACCTGGGAATAACTTTCTATCAGGAAAGAGCCCATTGTTAGGTATCTTATTTCTGTAGGAAAGGCTGCTGTAGTCCAAGTCTTGAGTATGAATAACAATTTATCATCACTGCTACCCTTTGTAAAACCAACTGGTGAGTTGCTGCACACACACAAACAATTTTGTCATATTATTATTTATTATTATAATTATTATATGAATAAACTGCAGCATTTCCTCCAGAAAATAGCTGCTGGAGAATTGCTGGAGAGCTTTGCATCATGTTTGCTATTTATCTGGTTTGTTGCTGGAATCTACAGCTACTTCACTTTAATAGTTCTTTTGTGTTCAAGGTATTCTGCTCAAAGTACCTTTTCACTTTTCATTTCTTTTTAGGTAATCCTGTAGATGATGTAAAGCTAAAGAAATGTGTATCCAGTCGTTATGCTTCAGTGTTAATCTTACTCACCATAAAATGTAAGAACAGTAGCAGAGTTGTGCCTGTATTTATCTTTTAATTCATTTAGTACTTATTCATTGGAATTTTCAATATGTCCTTGTATATATAATCTACAGAAGTATCATAATTATCATGTATTTTGAAGTTTTGATTTACTTGATTTGTTAGGTTCAGAAAATGTGGAAATGCTCTCCAAACTCAGCCCTCAGCTCTTAGCTATCACTGAAAAAAGTAAGTTACATTGTAGATTGTTTTGCAAATGGAATATAGAGCTTTCTATTAATAGCTCTGAACTAGCCACAAGGGAGCCTGTGCAACTATTGGAATTGTAGGAGAGATGACATGATTTTCTTTTAGTGTCTCAGACATTTTTTATTTTCTATTTTATCCTGTCTTCCATAATATTATCATAGTAGTTTATTAAATATATTCACTCATTTGATATCACTTTTCTGTCTTCAAGTTGATACAGAATCTCCATTGGCAGAGTTAAGCAACTGGTTAGCACCTCTTAAAGACATTACATTTGATGCATCCAGTATTACCAAACTTGTAGAGTATGTACAGAGGTAAGAAGAGCTTGGTAACTGGTTCTGTTAACTATTCGAAGTATGAGATAACCAATTACAATTCTTGGGAACTCTGGGATATTACTCTGTCCATTGTTTCTCACTTCCAAAATATATACCCTTGAGAACATTGTGTGTTGGAACTTGATCTGGAATTAAATTCTTCTGGCATTTATGATTGTCCACCTTATTAGCTCAACCAATCAGCACCCAGTGTACATAGATAAAAAATTACAATTAAAAAAATATGATTATTATAATTGTTAAAATGATGTCATAATGAATTTTGACTTCCGGAATAAGTTAACAGACAACGTTCCCAGGGTTATTTTTTCTGGAAGGGAGAACAAGCAACATAATAAAACGTTTGGGTTCCCACAAATGATCAATCTCACCATTTTGTCCTTCAGTAAGCTAAGTACTCTCAACACATCCTCTGAGGTAGCATGTGGTGTCTTGATGGCCCTCAGGATCCTGAAACAATTGGTTTGTCCTGCAAAGGATGATCAGCAAAAATCACAAGGTCAGTGTATTTATTGAAACTAATATTTTGATGGACCTATTATTATTTGTATTTATTATTTATGTACATGTATGGTTCTGGAAAAAAAACTCTTACACCACCATGGAGGGAATTTGTAAAAGGACCCCATACAACCAGGATCTGCCAATTTTCTTCCATACAAACTCAGACTGTATTTTTGTTATATCTCTGATCCCATCTCCTCCAAGAATTTCCAATTCCCTTTATGGTAGGGTATAGATATATCCCGAGGGAAAAGTGACATTTTTATTCCTGCTACCACCAGAGCCACTGAACTATCATTATATGTTTTTTCTCACTAGGTCATCAGAAAGATTTGAATGTCAATATGTCCTGCATGCAACTATTTGCTGCCAATGCAATGGATGTATTCATCAATACCTTACAAAAACTTGGAGAGTTTGTTCTTCATCCCTGGAGAAAAGGACAACCCCTAGGAACAGGTCATCCCCTAGTAACCATCTCCATGGCAACACCATTGCTAGCGCTGGTGAAGATAATGTTAGAGGAGCTACTTGGCACTGGATCGTACCAGTTTAAAGACACAAGGCTGATGACGTCATTGATGTTATTGCATACTGTCATGTGCTCTGCACCCATGACTGGTCAGCTTAATAGCCTTGCACAACAGGTGAGTATGTCTCATTTTTTATAACACATTTTGTATGACTGTGAAAGTGGCATGGTCACGACAGGTATGAATACAGCAGGAATTTTAAAATGATTTTAATCACATTACAGCTCTGTGGGTCAGTTTCCTACACATAAAGCAGATTTTGAGTGACTGCGAAAACGGCACCATACAGTCATGGCACCATTACGGCAGAAATTTCAAACCTTTTATAGACATCATGGCACTGACATGATCACGGCACGGCATTGTCCGTTTCACACTCATATGGAATCTGCTCTGACATCTACTCTAGTATCTAGTAGAGCACTTTTCATATGACTGTGGAAACAACATGGTCACAACACTGCATAGATGCCTACAGCAACTATTTCCAATGCTGCCCAAAAAGCTTCCAAAATTTAAATTGTTTGGGCTCTTAGAACAAAAATTTGGTTGCTCAAGCTCATAGGTAGGGTGGCATTTGCTACCAGGTACCATTGGACAACAGCCTTGATTGATGAATAATGTTCAAAATCACAATCAGCATTGTGAATGAGGTTGTGAAAAACAGATGAAATTGTGTCTTGAATGTGATCAATGTTACTGCATTGTCAATAAAATCATGCAAATGTACACCATATTTTTGCTAAATCTATCTTACTAATACAATTATTGTTTTATTTACTCTCTAACAATTGTCTTTCCATTTTTGTTAGATTCAAAGTGACATTGTCTCCATCTTTATGACCTTCACACGACCAATAGTCCAGTCATCTGATCATGAAGAAGGTATGTGTTACTTGGACCACGATGACCACACCCACTCAGGGTGTACAATGTCAGTCAACAGTGCTTTTGAAAGCAGTGTACTTTTACTGGCATTGTCACTGATTGTTTTCAGGATTGGACAGTCTTGAAGTGTGTCAGCCAGATCATTGATAATATATTACTTCATTGCAGCCATAAATGAGAGTATCTGGTCTTTGATGTTGAAAGAACTGTTTAAATACATTACATCTACACCACAGGTATAACTCTAACACTGTTAAGGATGTTTTTGTTCCATTTACTGTTTAATTTTGTTGTAGTAGTAGTTGATGTACATTATCAATGATAATTGACCATAGTGATAGTGGTACTGGTGTTGTTATGTGTTGCTTTGGTCCCACTGTTGTGGTAGTAATTGATGTTGATTTTATTTTAACATCACAGATGATGGCATTGATTATGATTTGATGATGATGATGATGATGATGATGCTGGTGTGTTGCCCACATCATTTTGCTTTGGTCCAATTGTTGTGGTACTACAATCTTGGTCAAAACCTGTTAGGACTCTTCAACTTGAAAACTTTTTTTTCGTGTTAAGACCGATTGCACCGCAAGATTAGGCTTTCCAAATGCATTTCCCCCTCTCCCCCCATCCAATGTTGGAGGACACTGATTGCCGGTGAGCTGGCCGTTACTTTTCAACATTGAATGGGGAGGGGGGAGGGGTGGGGGTGGGGGGAGCATTGTGAAACTGGAAAATTACACAGAAATTCTAAAAGGTCCTAACAGTTTTGACCAAGATTGTAGTTGATGATGGTTGATTTTGATGTCATTGATGTTGACTATAGTTGATGATTATTAATGTTGATGATGATGGTGATGGAGTGGTTGCATATTACTTTGGTTGTGGTTGATCTTGATATCATGGGTAATGGCATTGATTAGTGATGATGATTGATAAAATGATGTGAATGCTGGTGTTGTGGCCACTATATGTTACTTTCATCCTATTGTTGTGGTAAAAGTTGATGTTTGTGATAGTAATGTAATGGAAGATGTAATTAAGGTGGCATTGATTATGATGATTGATGTTAATGGTAGTGATGATTTTGATGATAATCAAGTTGTGCTGATGAAGATAATGATGGTGGTTTTGATGATGATGATGATGACATCAATTAGATTGATGATGATGATGATGATGACAAAGATAATAATATCTTCTGTTTTACAAGGCATTCCTTGGTGGTCTTGTTCTACTCTCAGAGCTGTTACCAGTTCCTTTGCCTATGCACACCCTAGAGGTAGGTACCAAATGTATCAAAACTCACCATATAAATGGGTCCCATGAAGGAATTACTTATCTTTGATTAAATAGACCTAATCGGCTAACGCGTTGCTATGTACGTTTCCACCCAATTCAAAACCTCTGGGAATAAGAACTTTTGTTCCATTGCGTTTTCACGTGCTATGCAAATACAAAAGACAAAGAATCTTATTCCCAAAACATTTGAATTGGGTGGAAACGTACATAGCAACGCGTTAGCCGATTGGGTCTATTCTTTTTAGGTTTCTTTTTAGAGTCTTATCTAATTAGTCTTAGATTCATTAGCAAGATTAAAAGCCTGTTTTTCTTGTAGGATTTAATGACAGAAGAAATCAGTCAGGTGATGAACCACAGATTACTGTGGAGTGCTCACTTGAATCCACTCAGTTCAGATTTACAAGGAATCTTGAAATCATTAGCAGGTTAGTTCATCAGTCTGCATTTTTCTTTCATCTCCCATTCCCAGTGTTGCCTGCATAGCAAACGCTTTTTTGGGAGGAAAGGGGAGAGAGAATTTCATTCATTGACAATTGCTGAAGAGACGATCAAACATTATGACATTGATGGTTCTTGCTTTAGTTTCAGCATGTCATAATCTACAACAAGTACTTCGGCGAGTCTGTTCACAGTTGGCAGATCTCTCAGCACCCACTGCATTCAACATTGTTAGGTAACTCCTCTTGAACTATCTGTTCTTCCATTCACTTCCTTCCTTCCTTCCATCCTTCCATAATTCACTTCCCTCCTTCCATCCTTCCATTCCACTGCATTCAACATTATCAGGTATACCGCTCTTGATTCCTCTGTTCATTTACTCTTAGTTCCTTCCATCCTTATTTCTAACACTATCTTGCCTTGTTTTTAGAACACTTCTTGAAGTTCTTGACACTGAGATGTCAAAACCAAATGAAGAGGATAAAAAGTGAGTAGATTAGACCTACCTGATAGGGACACCCATTAAGTGTGGGCACCCACCTGATGCACCCACCCTGTATATCCACTAAATATGGACATCCAGTTGTGAAAAATACAGGTTAAACTCTACTTTTCTGTCTTCCCTGAATCTTTGTACTGATTCAAAGACACCTCATTGATTTATCAGGACTTGTACAGCTGATGCTGTTCGAATTATGGCTCTACTTGCATTTCTTTCCTCTCAACCAGCAGTCAAGATCTCCCTCTTACAGCTCCTTAAAATCAGGTTTGTATGTAAACTCAGTTCATTATTGCTAAGTTTTGATGGTCAGTTAAACATGGTGCATGACCCCTTTGTTAAACAAGCACTACTGCTAAAGACAGAAACATGGTTCGCACCAAAACATCAAAAATATTTTATTAATCAAGCAATATAAAACTGTTGCTTGTGCCTACCACGGGGACTAGAGGTGTTTTCTATCTCACTCTGGCACTGATAGAAAATGGCCTCTGGTGTCCAGAGCAGTAGAGCACTCGAAAAGCAAGAGAAATACCGGGAAACACCTTGTGTTCCTACGCTTCCTTTTCTTGTGCTCAAATCTTAAATGTGTATATATCACAGTTAAATATTACAGTAAAAACAAATCTGTGGTGATTTTTGATGACAGTAATGATCTGTGATGGTTTGATCATTCTTCACATGTATCTTGTTCTCCATTGTTTATAGTCGTGCAGGAAAGAATGATGATGTAATGTTTCCCAATCTTCTTCCGTCCATGCTGACATTGCTGAGTGCTGAACCTGAAGTTGTCATAGTTTCACGTGCACAATACTGTATTGTAGTAAGTATATGCATCTTTAACCTTTAGAAAGCTATTGGCAGTAGTGCTACTTGAGCCTTCCTCCAGCCTTTCTGGGGAGGAGGAGGCTAGAGGAAAGCGAGCAGGCAAGAAGGAAAGATTCTTCCTACCCCCCTCCCCGAGAGCGGCTAGGCAGGGAAGAATGCCTGGCTGTTGTATGCAATGTATATGTGTTATGGCCGGATTTATGTTCCTTCGGCAATGGCTTTCCACAGAATCTCTGACCACTCTGAAAACCAGGAAAAGTTGAATCGTTTTTAAATAGTCATGGCATTCACTTGCGAGCCTGTATAGCGAAACACTAAAGGAATGGGGAAGGGAGAAATGCTAGTTTACTTCTGCCCTGGTATTGTCTGAAGTGAATAAAACATTTTGAGCACCATTTTATCTTTCAGTCAATCATCCAGTCTCTGTGTGATCCAAGTGTCAGTTTGACGTCGTTTGTGACTCCTTACACCAACCAACACGTGAGTTTGATTTAGTGTTATATATTTACTTGAACTGCATTGGAAAATAAAAAACAAATGTAATTTTGACAAGCCTTCTCTGAAACAAAAACCCTCGTTTATCAGTATTTTATTTGTCTGAGAAAAAAAGGTTAATAGGAAATTGACAGTAAGAAGTAGAGAATACGTAAATGCCAGACTAAAGAGCAGCTTCCGTATGACTGTGAAAATGGCACGGTACAGCATAGCACGGTTACGGCAGGAGTTTCTAGTGCAGATTTCGTATGAGTGTGAAAAGGCCGCGGCACGGTTACGGCAGAATTTTCGAAAGTCTTGATAGGAAACACGGCTCTGACGCGGTCACGGCACGGAGAAAAGGACCCACGGCGCGGTCCTTTTCACACTCATACAAAATCTGCACTAATGTCAGCACTCACACGGCCACAGCACGGTGTGGTCTAGTCCAGAACTTGACCCACTTTTCTCAACAACTATAATATAATAAGTACGTACGAAAAAAAAAGAAATAAAATAAAGATCTTCTCCTCTGCGCTGATAAAAGTAGATCCAGTTCTGGATTAGGCGCAGTACGAAAACTTCTCTAAATCTAACCCTTTTAGCGACCAACACCTAATGCATGTCCCTGGGCTGACGGACGTGTCATGGAGAGAGAGATTTTTTGATTTTTATGCTGACTCTTGTGTGTTTTGTTTCTCTCAGCTCGCAAACACGTTACCTGACAGTGAGATGTTGTCAGTTATTTGCACTGCTTTACTTGATCACGTGGGTTCTACCAACCAATCATTTGCTACCATTTTACTGGCCTTGAGATCAATGGTGACCTTGACAGAGCACAACTATGGAGTGTATCACTTGAAAAGGTATTTAAAGCAACAAATCCCTCAATGATCTTCTAAGAAAGAGGTTCTCAGATCACTTCTTGAGATCGTAATTCTTAGATTCCTTGTTTCTCGGTTGACGTAGCCAGCTGCATCATAAAAAGCAGTTTTTTCTTCGTCCGTCACAAACTGCAGACAGGTCTCTACAGCGCATGTTCAGCCGAGGAGAGTCGACAGCCCGCCGAGTGAGCGCCGAGGAGGATCGAAAGCCCGCCGAGTGATCGCCGAGGAGCTCGCCGAGTGAGCACTCAAACAAGTATCTTGTTTGTGAAGATAGCTTTTTAAAAATACTCCTTGGATTAAGCTCAGTTCAAGGGAGGGAGTAATAGGTACATCGTCTACTTCTGAAAGAACACTTTTAGTAATGGTCGAGACTAAATCTGTTTTCAGTAATTTATCATATTCATCGAACCTTAAAGGACTGGATGAATGATGCAACGGTTTGCACAACAGCAGAACTGCGTGCATACACACTCTTAATATCGGTTGCAACAGTTGCAGAAGTTGAAATAATTCTACATCTGCAACGTTACACGCAACACTGAAATTGAATCATGATGAAGAAATGGCGATAGCTCTAGATCTGGCTTTGCGCTTCAGCAATGATCTTGTTATGCTTCCAGAGCTTGGTTATGTTCTCCAGCCAGTTACATGCAACATTTGCATTGTTTGATACCTCAAAAACTGGCCTTTTTTTACGCTCATTGGTGCAAGAAATGTTGCTTCATGTGTCCGGGCCTCTTTTTCCCCTGAGGAAACCTCCCCCCCTCTCATAGTGTAAGATTTAAAGGAGGAAATTCTTATCACTTCCATACGAGTCTGATCCCCACGGACGTTAATGTGAGTTGAGACGTCACATGTTAACCATTTCTAATTGAGATATTGTTTTATCTTGAAGGTCCTTGGAAAAGAACACTGAAGTATTTCATCGACTTTTAAAGCGTCTTTCTTCTTCATTCGAGTAAGTTCCAGTTATCCATTCATCACCCTCGAGAACAATTGTATTTCTATCGTATTCGTGGCCTTTCAACCAAATTACTGCTTCCCTTTCATTAGTTAAGAAAGGATTGGATGCAGCATCTGATTCTCAAAAACACTTAAGCCGAAGTGACACTAGCTTGTTTACTGCTTGGTTCTGAAAGTAAGGGGAGAGGGAAGAGGAGGGGGAAGTAGAAGAAGAAAATGGACAGCCCCTTTCTTTCCTTTCTCCCCCCTCCTCCCTCCCTCTCCTCTCCTTACCTTGAGAACCAAGCTACACGTGGCTACGCAGGCCGAAGTGATACGTTAATTAAATGTGATCTTTTATCATATTCTATGTCTAGAACTGGTATTCCAGGTCCTGATAGCTTGTCTACTCTATCCACAACTACTGAGTTACTCCAACTACTTCTCCCAGAAGAAGCGACCGCAGAACCAGCCCAACCTGTTGACAGTACAACTAAACCCTCCGAGGACAAACCAGACTCGACAGCCGAATCTGATGACAAGAAACCCGCCAATGAGTCAGAAAAACAAGATACTAGTGAAAGTAAAGATGAGGATGTTAAAACTGAGCCAGTGGTAAAGGTTGAGGCCATGGAGACTACTGTTAGCGGCATTCCATTGACGAAGCCTGATCTGTTTGGTTTGGATGACGATGCGGAGTTGAAACCAACGTCTGAGATTTCTGTGTCTGTGGGACAGATGAAAACATTCTTGAAGGCTGACAGCGAGGATGACTTTCCTTTGAGGGTGCTGGAGAAGAGACTCGAGGTGAGATAGATATACATCGCATTTGAACAATTAACACTTCTACAGCCCCTCCCTGACACTTTTGTTTTTTGAAAACTAAAGGAAAGCTGTAAAGAAGACGAGACATTAGAGACTTTATTAGATGGGATAACCACCTTGAAACAGATTCTGGAAAAAGAAGAAGATACGACTAAAGATAATGGTAAAGTTGTCTTCAATGTCAAAAGTTATATAATTGATATATTACGCGTGCTCTGATTGGTTAAGAACCGTGTGTGATTAGAAGACATACGCACAGATGACGCACAGAATCTTACGCGCGCTCTGATTGGTTGAAATATTTCGAAAAATATTGTATAAAGCAAATAGATTCCTCTTTTCCCCTTGCATCTGTTCTCCAGAAGACTTTAGAATGTGATGAGATGAGAATTAATAGTCACGCCACTTGACTTCGTCTTGTAGCATACTTTTTTCGTTCTCACCACATTTTGACGTCATCTGTGCATCTATTAGAGTACAGACGCTCGAAAAAAATGGAATGTATTTGGTAAGTACTTTACATTTACTTAATACTATGTCTTTTAGAAGAAGACAAAGAACCCGACCTGCCATCATCGCATCCCTTCCAACAATTATTTAACAACAGAGTAACGTTCATTGCTGGCGATCCCGAGGAGGGTGGAGTGAGTCCCACTTTATGGTTCTCAACACCTCCCCCTGAAGACATCGACCCAGAAACAGACATGGTAAGTACGAATCGAATACATCATCATTAAGATTGTATTAACTGAGAATCGAAGACCTGATCATCCCAATCATAATCATTGCAAGTCAGAAGATTCGGAGATTCAATTAAACTAAATACGATGTGAAATCTTCACACTCCTCTTGTTTACCAGGTTAAAAGTGATTTAGATTCTCTACGAACCAAGTATTGTCCAGATTTTGACTTGGCAGCTGAGCTCGAGAAAGGCGTGGTGCCTTCACCTCCATCATCACCAATACGCAAAAAGAGCAGGCAAGTATTTCACTTCAATATTTCACAATTAAACTAACACTTTGTACACTTTTGCATGCTTTATACTTTAATGGTTACCACAGAATCTGTATAAAGACACCCGTATTGTAGTAGTATGTGTATGTTGCGTGCGGTTATGCTTGCGTCGCCAGTGTGACCCAGGCCAAAAAAACATCTCTCAGTTATCTAGCTAACGTTATCTTTATATCTACAGGGTCGTCAAACGTAAATTTGATCCCCTGATTTCAGATGGCTCCAAGGATGTTAAACGATTCCGCGGAGGTAAGAATACTCTACGGTCGAAACGTAAAGTGCATGGTTATGTCTTGGAAAACATGGGCTACCTTTAACGTTTTTATACATGAATTAAATGATGCGCTGATTTTATCGTTAGTAACATTATTTTTAGGAAATCCTCATAAAATTGTTATTTCCCGTAACTCTGGATCACTGCAAGTTAGGCTTTTGAAAACTCGCTCTCTTTTCTTCTTCCTGTACGATTGTCTTGTACCCTAACCATTGTCATGACATCACACCATAATTCGTTCCAGGTTACCAAGGGCGTGGTCGAGGGATGAGGGGTATGGGGCGTGGGCGTGGACGAGGAGCAAGTGATCTGTTCCGATCTCGCAAACAAAACACGAGCAGACCTCCCTCGATGCATGTTGATGATTTTATGGCTATGGAGCAACACAACAAAGGACAAGATAATATGCCAAACAGACGAGGAGGAGCTATGGAGGTGAGTGCTTCCTTTAACTGAACTTTACTCTTCCCTTTCTTTATTTCTTTCCCCTCCTTTCTTTCTGCTACCTTCCACTTTTCTGTTCATTTTCCTTCGCTCTATCTTTCTACATCATATTCTGCTTCCCTTAATTTATCACACTTGTTTTCTAACTGAAGTCCTTCCTTGTCTCCATCCTTCTCGCTTTTCGTTCATCACCTTTTCTGTTGCTTTACATTTTTCTCTCTTTCACATTTATTTCCCTGTACATTTGATTTCCCTTTCATTTCATCGTCTCACTTTTTTTCTTTTTGTTCCATTTCGCTATACCAAGTTACAAGTAGAATTGTCGAATGCGTGTTGTTTGTTTCTAGGGGCCAATGACGAACCGCTCACCAATGGACCGAGGTGGACCTGGTTTCATGGGAAATCCAAATCGATGGGGAGGCCTACCTTTTAGAAAAGGTAAGTTATCACTATCAAGGCATAATAGACCTCTTGAGTTAACTGTTATGTTGAAATTTGCTGAATCTCATTTTGATTCTCCTGGGATACAAAACATTGTCTCGAAAAGCCGATGTCGTGGCAATGTCGAGAAACCGACGTCAGGAGGATGCCTTGAAGTCGACAAAAAAAACCCGAAGTTGGGACAACGTAGAAATTACGAACGTACTGCCGAAGAGGATGCTATAATAGCGTTCGCTCGAGCTACGAGGAAAGCCCGAGTAACAAAGCTTGCTTGCAAAGAACATCTGGGTAATTTTGCACACTTGCTCGTGTGACGTCCGCATTACAGATCTAGGTTCGATCTACCACAGGTAGCCCGAGTAACAATGCTTGCTTGCAAAGGCAATCGGGTAATTTTGTACACTTGCTCTTTTGACGACCGCAACACAGATCTAGGATTGATCTACCGCAGGTAGCCCGAGTAATTATGAGATAAAGCTTACCGTGTAGTTGCTATGTACGAGGCTTCTATTGTTATTATCAGGTCCCCCAGGTATGGGTCGAGGAGGAGGAGGAACACCCGACTGGGTTAGTCAACGTCAATTTGGTGGATTCGCCGACCAAAGAGGATTCCAGAGGGGGTGAGTAGTGTGCAGTTCGTCTTACCAAAGTCAAACAATCTTTTAATTTCTTCCTTTTTTAATTTCTAGACCTAATTGGAGTAACCCTCAACAGTCACAACAGTATAGAGGTCAGTTTTTCACCTTTGACGCATGCGTAAAGACCCTGTTGTGACGTAATTAGTCACGCAACGCACGCCCAACTCAGACATTTTGTAATATTCTTTTTGACATTGAGTCATGTGATCACTAATGCGTGTGTTTCCATGGTTACTGTAGGAGGAGGAATGAGGGATAATTACAGCAGACCACAGGGTCGCGGTTACTGGGATACACCAAGAACAGCGAAAGATACTGACGGACGGTAATGGAACTTCTATTACAACTCACAGGGTTTTATCTCCTTTTATCGTAGGTTGTTCCCGGTTACCCCTTATCCGTTCGTTCCCCATTCAGTAACTGTCCCAGTCAATTTTCAGTCAGAGAACAAAATGATGCTGTATTTTGCCCTTATGCGAAATATAGGTGAACTTCCACTAACAGAGACCTCTCTCTAAAACGGCCAGCATTTTTCGCCCCTTCTATTGATCCGATCCATACATTTTCTCTGTAATGAAACCTCTGTATAGCAACCACCTTTCCACCATGGCAACTTAAAGAGCAAGATTTCGTATGACTGTGAAAACTGCAACCCACGGTCACGGCACGGTTACAGCCGGAATTTCAAATGTTTTTATAGACATCATGGCACTGACATGGTCACGGCACGGCGCGGTGCATTTCACACTCATACGAAAACTGCTCTATTTCCCCAAGAGGACAGATTGTAATAGGAAAGTAAGGCTGTCTTCTTTTGCAAACAAAATGGAGGGCGAGGTAGAGTCTGCGCAGGTTGGTACTCTTGAAAGAAGGACAGGAGGGGAAACCTGCGTCACGGAAAAACTTTCGTTTTATCCATGAGTTCGTCCGTAGCGTAGGCTTAAGTGACATGGAGAGCAATTCAAAGTTAATTTTCTTTTGTTCTTGTATTTTAGATTCATGACGTCCCCTCAAATTGGTGGCTATCGACCAGGCGCAGGACGTGGCTATCAAGGCAGACATCTACGTTCATTTACACGATAACAGATTAAGACGATGAAAAAGTAAATGAACAAATGAAAAGTGGATGAAAATTCGTTTTATTCGTCAAAGTATGTACAAGATCGAATATCAGGAGTTTGTTGTAATTTACAGTACTCGTGTAGATTTTTTAAATTAAATGACTAAAACTTAATACTTGTTATATGTTAATGTGTCTTGCTGGGTTTTAGGTGTTCCTCGATTATTAAACGTCTGTTACACCTGTTTTCAAAATTACGCGACCTTTGCAGACAGCATCAGTTCCAGTGTTTTGCCGTCAATCGAATTTCGAGCGAGCGTTTTCCATCAAACAAACCAAACATTGTTATAAAAGTCAGAATCGTTTGAATATTATGTGAACAAAATCGAGTTTGCTTTGTTTCGTAGTTTAGAAAGCTAAGATTTTGCAAATGCCATCTTATTTGTTTGATGGCAATCTTCACTGGTCGCGTAATTTTGAAACCGGGTGTAAAGAAATTTTAGAACTAAATCAAGGCTTTGTGAGCTATCAATTGGCAAAAAGGACGTGTCGAATCTACTAGTCTAACCAAACCATTTCGATTGTGATCCGTCTTGCTATAAAACCAGACAGTCCAAATGTTACGTTGACACGCAAAAATGATATATACAACTGTTGCATATTCTGACTCCCTCCCCTTGCGTGACCTATGTATGAATGTGCTACCAAATGAAACATTGAATTTACGTTGAACTTGGCAAAGTTATGGACTCAGAATTTCGTGAATTTGTTACGTAATTTGAAGAAGCCTCAACATTTCGTCTCCAGTAATCAAGTGACGTACGATTCAAGCATGATTCCTCGCTGTTTGTGCGTAGAATATTCGAACAACCAGGAACGAGGTCAGATACGGGACTTGGACAAAGGCTTCGAGGTTTTGTTCTGGTTGTGCGAAGGCTGGAGAGGAGAGCGTCTTGTCCGCTCGCGCTGGAGGTGGAATTTACCTAAAAGATTAAAGAGGAGATGATATGGAGATGACGATAACTGATGTTGATAAAACAAGATGGGGTCTGACCACGTGCATGCTTCTGCGCATTTTGCAAATGTGATTAGACGGGGAGACATCCTCTGGCACTGCGTGAACAAAGTCAGATTAATTGCCGTCATTTTCGCGCGAAAATTTTAGCGCACCATTTACCCAGAAAAACCGGAAGTTTCCATTTTCCCGCTCTTTACGGTTCTTCCGGTAGACGAGTGTACCATTTGTCGGAAGTCAAGTTCTGCTGTTTTTGTACCATTAGCAAACCAATTTCCAAATGGATGATGGATTGGTTCAAATGGTAATCACCGAAGATCTTCAGAGCGCGCCGCGCCGATAAGGCGTGCGGTTGACACCGTTATCGATGCCTGTATCAATCTTAGTTGCCATGGTGACCAATTGCAAATGTACAAGTTTTTAGCTTGACCTATCATTTCAAGACAAAAAGTTTTATTTTAGGTGTTTAAGTGAAAAAAGATTAAAACAGACCTCGCGTGTGGTTCGATAGAAAACAAAATAGTAGTTGAGTACAAGCTGACACTCAATATTCCTGTGTAAATATTTTTAAGTGACAACTTAAAAATGAATTTATTGAAAATGAAATTATTCTAAAAGGTTGGAACGCCATAAATTGTTAGACAATGACACGAGAAATGCCAGAGTTTTAGATTTCCTAATATTGTAATGGAGCGTCCATTTCAAAGATATTTTGAAGTTTTGAGAGAAAAATGAAATACGATAGTGTTTTTAAAGTGCTAAGCAGCTGTCAAAGTGAGTCTTTATTTGCTATTCGGTCAGTCGATAATGGTATATTCAATTGAAAGCCAAACAACTATCAGACCTTTCATCTAATGAATGCATGCAAATATTATTTTTATTTTATTATTGCATTATTTGTACATAATTTTTCAACTTACTTGTTCGGCAAAGCTTGAAAGTGGTTCTTTACGAACATACATGTAGCGCTTGCTGCACGAACCACAGAATTTCTCTGACAAATCATCTTGATATTTCAAATCTTTCAGCCAGTCGATGACCTCTCTTCTCTCAATCTGTATCGATCTATATTCTTCCTCCCTTTGAACTTCTCTCGCTTTCATCGACTTGCTCTCCCTCAGTAAATCCTCCACTTTGGTTTTTAAATCGTCAATTTGATTTTGGAGGGTGGACTCTTTGTAAACCATATGAACACGCTGAGAATCTAATCTGGATTCCAACTCTGTCTTGAGGTCACGCATTGCACTAGAGAAGTGAGCCTTTTGCTCTTCGACAAGTTTTTTCAGCCCCGAAATACAATTGTGTTGGGTGATTTCATTCATGTTCACCTGTAGCCCGCAACCTTTCGTACATTTTGCCGTTTGGTAATCACAGATAATTAGGTGTGTTTCTAGTTCACAGCGGTTTATGCTCTCCTCGCAGCCTTTATTTGGGCAGGGAACTATTGTAAACGCACATTCCTCCTTGAGATGGTGCTTCAAGTTTCCAAGAAGAACTTCAACTTTGCAACCCTGGGGTTCATTGTCACAACGCATCTTCAACCCGTCCAAGTCGTTCTTCATGTAGCGGAAGATTGGTTTCAGGTCGCTGGGCCACAAGTTTTGACGGTCTTCAGGACAAGAATGATAGTGCGTTAGCCAAGTATGGATACAGGACGAACAGAAAGTATGCTCGCACGGTGCTAGCAAAGGTTCTTCCAAAACATCACGGCAAATACAGCACAAGAGTCCTTCATTAACTTCTCCTATGAAACGCTCAATATCGAAACCCATTTTGCTGGCTTTGTGATCCTCTCAGTATCCTATCAGATTAAGTGACGCCTGGTTGTTTGAATGAGTATCTTTTAAGTAGTAAATCTAATAAATATTTCAATGATCTTGATCAAAATTGTTGTCTGTCGTCACGCGAATCACGGATAGCGAAGATGCTGTCGGTAGTGAAAGTGTTTATCGTGACAAAGACGCTTTATGGGTTTAGACTCATCACTGAGGAATTTAGCGTCCTTTCATTCAGTTGTATAAATCAAAATAGCTCAAGGCTCTCTTGTGCTTTCGATTCTGGCTGACAACTGGTGGAAACTCTCTTCAGTACAAAGGCTCAAAACCTTTTTCAATAATGAACAAAATACAAGCGCTTACTTGTAATTTCACCTCACTCTTTTTCAGAAGGATCCAGAGTCACGTAGTGGACTAATAAACAAGTGGACAAAACAGTTGACTTCACAGCCACTCCAACGCCAAGCGTGACAGTTTTCTTTCTTCTTCCCAGTAGGTTTCACAGCACATATGCGAACACATTGATGATTTTTGTATTACGGCCACCAGGTGGCAACTGAATGTAATTCATCAAATGTATTAAATTCCACGGTTCGTTGCCGTCTAGGAAAACATTTTTTTCGCAATCAAAATAATCAATATTTGTGGACTAATTTATCGCAGCTGAAAACGTAAACGAAGATCAACTTTTAAACGAGCTACACTAGTTTTTGAGCCCGTCCTTGTCAAAAACGACTACTGTTTTTATATTCTATATATGTTAATATTCAATTCAGTCTTGCTTTGTTCAACTAAGGATTATTTGGTGATCTTTTAACAATTGCAAACAAAAAAATCTATTAATGCCTTAAATCTTTAAGTACTCAATTAACTATGGCTTTTGTTATGAAGCTCAGACAAACAGAAATCTTTTTCGGATGGTAAACAAAGTTGTTAATAAGGGTATTCGTTAGGACAGTGCACTCTGTTTTGGATTTCTGCGTCAAGGGATCATACTTTTCTCTCTGTGGTCTTAACTAGCCTTCAACACTATATATGTATTAATTCGCTTGTCAGTTTGTGTAAACGCAGCTAAGAACGTTGTATTCAAATGTTGTTATCGAGTCAGTGGTACATATTTCAACTACCTGTAATATGTATGGAATTTGATTATCACAGGATGGGTGGGCATTTAAAATATTTTATTTCGTCTACATAATTTTGTTATGTTGTCACAACAGAGAGTTTTCCAGCTGATCAAAATTGTTTCAAAGTCTTGAAGATGAAAAATATTATATTAGTTTTCTTGTATCCAGAAGAATACTTTTTTCATCAGATTTTATTTGCTTTTTCTGTTAGTTTGATCTGTGGGATTTTTTTTCCAGTTTTGGGACTTTCAACAGTAAGCTCTGGGCCGGCAGATTCTGTAAGCTAGTCTGGCAACTGAATGAACAAGAACAAAATTAATCAGGCTTCATCTTATTAATTAGGGGGTAAACGTACCGGTAGCAAGAACCAATGCCTTAGTCCCTTAATCAAATATGATAAACTGCGGATTACGTTGACATTTCCCAAATCCAGTAAAACCTCTCAGTTGCGAATGTGCTTCCAGATTCATCAATTTATTGTGTAGGGGAGGGGAGGGGAGGGGAAGGTTTGATCTACAGGTCTTATTATCGATACTATGAATGATACAAAGTTACAATTTAAACGTTACACTTTATACCTCGTATGTTTGAGCTAAATACACACCAAAGACATTCCCTGCTACAAGACCAACCTAAAAGATTGAACCGTGGAAAAAGCCATGATGGAACGATGAAGACACTATCGTCCAATTAATTTATATCATTTTCAAGCAAAGTAATTTATATCAATACAGAAAACAAGCTGCAGAAATATAGCTACTTACTCCTGTGTTCAAGGTAGCTGATGGCAATTTTGTGAGAACGTACCAAGCCAGTTTTGCATGGTTATAACTCATATTCAAAACCTTTAAAAGACAAGCCATTTCTACAACAAACTATTCAAGAATTAAACTTTCCAAAACTGTAAAGTTGATTGAAATTGACTCTATTTTTGTGACGTCACGATGATATGTCATAGAAATCATTTCCTTGTTATTAAATCGAGAAAATAATCTAAACTTTTAAAACGATATGAAATTTCTTAAAACATAAATCAGTGCCTACAACATAACGGGTCTTAAAGAAGAATGACCAAAAACATCTATAATAGAGGGTTTTGGAAATATAAAGCGGCGAATTTAAACTTTCTGAATATTTTTGGATCGATTGAGCTGTAGTTATAGACCAAAACTATTAGTCTAATTCAAAAATGAATCTTTCCATTCGTCTTTAGTTTATAAAATTACATTTCTACAACTATATACGGAGTTAATTATCGTCCCAAATTGCAATGCATATACTGCTGAATACAACATTTAAAAAATGGCGATGAATTTTTTCAAATCAGGTAATGGTGCATCATTACTGAATACTGTGGCATATTTTTAAAATTGAAGGGTTTTAAGGCAGTCAAACAAAAATATAGCCTCATTTCCAGACAGTGGGGGGTCGTCCACTTTTTGAAAGCGGATGACTCCCCACCATCCTATCAATCAGGCTAACAAAAATACAGACACATAGCAGGAACATCAACAAAATATTCCAACATTAAGTCAAGCTGAATTGAAAGAAATATAAAAAAATGGTTTGAAATGGTAAACGTTGATATCCGTATGCGTTACGTTCGTATTTTTGACTGTCTTAGCCTTGAAATCCTTCATTACACTTGAAAACACAGTAATGGCAGTGTTAATCGTGACGAGGACGCTTTTTGCTATTATGCCTTAAATCTTTAAGTGCTCGATATACTTTTAGCTTTGATGAAACTCAGACAAAAAGGAATATTTGGACCGGTAAAGTTGTTAATAGGGATATTCCGAGTGTACTATTTTGGGGTACTGCGAAAGGGATTATATTGTGGTCTAAACGCAAATATTGCATTCAAATGTTTTTATCCAGTTCATGGTACATACGGTATTGTATTTCACCTATCTGAAATCCGAGATGAATGGAACTCACCACAATGAGACGTTTGTTGAAATATTTTATTTCATCATAAATAATTTGGTTTTGAAATTTACAGGACTTATGTTGCCACAATAGGGAGTTCTCCAGCTTATCCGTCCTCGGAGACCCAGGGCATCAGGGAGGGGGGAGGCCCTCTTTCCTCTCCCCTCTGCACCCCTCCCTGACGCCCTGGGTCTCCGAGGATGCAGCTGATCAAAATTGGTTCAGTCTTGAAGATTAGCTGTCATCATCATCACATCATGGCATCATCCAGATCACCATTAGTGCCAATCACATGAAAATATTTACATGGTCATAAAAACCTATTATAAAGTCATTAATAAAGTGACCATTGGTGGCTCTTGAATAATTTACTTTTCTTGCATACAGAAGAACTCCAGTTCATCAGATGTCACTTGTCTTTTCTGTGAGTTTGATCTGTAGGATTCTTCTCCAGTTTTTGGGCTTTTGATAGTAAGTTCTCCACCAGATTATGTAAGTCTGGCAACTAAGACAACAAAAACATTACAATGATGATCCTTTGCTGACACAGGAAACCCATATCATTAATTGGTACGGCCAGGAAAAAGGAATTTGTTGCAAGAACCAAATGACTTTGTCCCTTTATTATATATGATAAAATTACATTGACCGTTCCCTAAATCCAACGAAACCTCTCCTTTGTGATGCACTTCCAGACTCATCAATTTATTCATTTTACAGAGCTATTTAAAATATGTAATTGCCCCATGCAGAGTTAATCGATTTAGATATTTATAGGTTTGTTATTTGATATTGTTGATTCATTACTAGCCTTAGTTGTATATTACATGTATCTAGTTTCAGTTCATGTGTCAAGCTCTTAGCCTCGGCTTTAGTTGTTTAGTTCAATTTTTTCCCATCCCACCCGCCCTTATGGTGGGTCCAGAGGTTTATTTCATTAGTTTTCTGTTTCGCATGATAGTTCTTTCGGAAATAAATCTCTATTCTGCCAAACAAACTGATGTGTGCTGTGTTGCTTGTTATGATTAGTTAATCTAATTATAGAATAGTTTCGGATGTACAGGGGGAATTTATTGTGTTAGGGGAGGGGAAAGGAAGGTTTGATCTATAGCTTCAATAGGTCTTGATCAACGATCGACACAAAGTTACTGCAATTAAACGGTACACTTACCTCATATGTTTGAGCTAAATACACACCAAAGACATTCCCTGCTACAAGACCAACCTGAAAGATCATAAAAAGCCATGACTAAACGAAATTTTCTCTAAGTTTTATAAAGCTAGTCGTCCAACTAAATCAAACCAGTGTTTTTTGACGGAATTTATATCAATGTCGAAAAACAAACTACAGAAATATAGCTGACTTACTGCTAGAGAGATAAGGTTTGTAGAAGATGACATCGGGTTTAAAATTCTTGTACAATTTTGCGAAATAAATCACAAGAAATATTTAGTATCTTTGTCATGGAAAGAACTTGTGCCGAAGATTTTTATGGGGGGAGGGGTAACACAATTATTAGTCAATCCTTCACAATTGATAATTTGTTTGAGAAAACTTTAACAAATCTATTAATATATAAATCAATGTAATATTTACTTTTAAAAATGAAAACAGATAACGAATTCTATTTTTCTTTAATTGTATTAGCTTAACTCTTTTTTTATATTTCATTACTCTCCCCTCTCTCAAAATATTTTTGTCATATGGTCAGCGGTTATTACCATTGCAATAGTCCAAGATGGCGGCCTACAGAGCAACAAGACTGTATGCAAGATGTTGGAGTTGTTTAAGTAATTGTACCAAAAATGTGACATTAGAAACGAATATTACAAGCAGAAGCCTATGTTCCAAAGGTAAGCTATGAGCGTGCAGCTTAAAATATCAAATATATTTTACAGAAAAATATGATTAACTTCACAAGCCATGCGATGCAGTCAGAAAGTTACTCGACCTTTAACTGATTTCTTAAAAACACGGATTTTTTACTCAAATTAAGCAAATGTTTTGTACTGAAATGAGAAGAACTTTTGCTTAATTTGAGAACATTTTATAAGATTCTTGTTTTAAAAAAATCCACTTTAAGAGTGAGCCCAAATTGCTCTCTGTTCTGCAGTGCCTCCTTTGTGGGATACCTGGGCCCGGTTGTACAAAGGTCGGATAAAGTTGTCCACTGGATAAGGGTTATCCACTGTATAGATTTTGTATAGATTTTGTATAGATTTTGTCTGCTAGATAAGGATTTATCCACTGGATAGCACTATTCACCCTTCGTACATTTGGCCCCTGATGTAGATCTACAAACACTAAGATATCCATCTTAGGGGCCATTCATATGAAGGTGAATACTTGAGGAATACTCTTTTGTTATCACTGTAAATAAGAGACAACTAAATAGAGGAACGGCTCCTTAGAGCAGTGACAAACAGTTTTAATATGGATGGTTCAGTTAGGGGTTTCTATCATGCAGGGATGTCACCAGTCAGGTGGGGAGAAAGAGTTCACTGGTAGTAATTGACTACTGCTTTTTATTTATAATAATTCAGTTGCAGAAAGTACAGAGGATAACCGTGATATGGAGTCAAATGTAGTAGAAGATGTACCCACAAAAAGGAAAGAATTTCGTAAATTCAGATCAAGAATATACAGACAAAACAGACTGAATCCAGATTTAGAACGACAAGCAAGACAAGGAAACCGTATGTATTCTGTCAACACATTTCGTGTAGTTATTTATTTACTGATAGTTTCAAACAAATAGTTAGCATTGTTCAGTTAATTGTCCTTCTATGTAAATCACCAGTCTTGAAGAAGGTTGTGGTAGGAAAACCACAAGCTTAACAGAGTAAAAATCATTAAACCAGAGTATGTCTCAATTTCAATTATGTCACATCCTGGGTCCAGTTTGTCGAAGGGCAATTAACGCTAATCCTGGGTTAAAATGAGTGGTTTTCTTTAGAGTTAATCCTGGGTTAACGCTATTTGTATTTCAAACAACTGGGCCCTGGTTGCACATCTTCAAAGCATGTTTACACTGGATAACAGTTTTTTCCAGAAGACAGCACTATCTAATCCTTCTGCAATAAGAACCAGGCTGTTTTTCATCACTGCTATTATTTTGCTAGCAACGTCACTAATGTTTATATTGCTATTATATTTTTATTTCAGTTTTTATAAATATTGATGAAGTTCATAAAGTATGGTTAGCAAAAGAAGGACCCAGACATATACAAAAGCTTGCCAAGCATTATGAGATTTTTGAGCACATCTTTGGAGGTATGGAGTTCATGCCAATGAAGATGTTCAATGTAAAATATGGACAGGACAAGAACCAGGTTCACTTTGGAAATTTTATTACTCCTTTGCAAGTAAGTGGAAAAAATAATTCTATAATATTTATAGTAAAAATATTTATAGTAATAATAATAATAATAGTAATCAACACAGCTTGTTGTTTATGGAATTTAAGGTTCATGTAGTGTAATAATAGCGAGAAAATCAAGACAAAAATATTTTTTTTGTTCCAGGCGTCTTCCTCTCCTAATGTTACGTATGAAAGTAGACCTGACAACTATTGGTCTTTGATTCTCACCAACCCAGGTACAAAACATTTTATATACAGGGATAGGACATTTCTCTCTTTAAATTGTGCCTATTTATTTTTCCTTATCCATCTTTTTTTCTTTCTTTCTCAATCCATTTCACTCCTTGCTCTTCCTCTTCTCTTTTCATTTCTCTCATTCTTCCATTCCTCAACCACTCGGACCATTGTGAAGATTTTTTTCTCTCTTTCTTGTCATTATTTAATTTTGTTTCATATTTTATTGTTTGATTGATTTTCAAGATGGTAATATCTGGGAAGAAGACACTGAACTCCTTCATTGGTTTGTGTGAGTATCCAATTCTTCATTTTCCACATTCATTTTTTTCTCTCAACTTGGGACATTTATCTTTCCTTTTGTATTGAATCACTTACACTCGGCACTACTAACTTGTTCATTAGAAAGTTGTAAGTTTGAAAGTTCTGGCTCCAGATGCACAAGGGGCAAGGTAGTGCTATCTGTTGGAGAAATCCTTATGGATTGGATAAAGTGATAGCATTTTCCAATAAATTGATCCAATACTGGATAAGAATTTATCCAGTGGATTGTGCTATCCAACCTTCGTAAAGCAGACGTCATCCATAATGGAATCTTGTATTCATCTGTGAAATATTTGATTAGGAGGGAATTTTCTAAATTGTGTATAATATTGTAAATAAATTTATTTCCTTTATCCATCAGAGCCAATATTCCAGGGAGTGATTTATCTCAAGGTGATGAAATTAGTGAATATCTGCCTCCAATCCCACCAAAGGGAACAGGATTTCATAGATATGTATACTGCCTGTTACAACAGAAAGACAGGTTGAATGTGGACCAATTTAAAAATAATACAAGGTAAACTACATGTAAGCATAATTGAAGACATCAGTGCAAAAACTTATGTGAATTGTGATCAAATGGTAAATTCTCCCTCAAATTTCTTTATCATCATAGAAGAAGTTGACTTTTGATCATAGCTCATGTTGTTTTTACAGGGACCTCTTCAATTATAAAATATGAAGTGAAATTTCTGTTTGGGTCAATGACTGTGCAATGGGGTGTTGTGAGGGATTTGACAGGGGGCACCAAGGCATTGTAGCTTTGTGACTGTGTACCTGGGTCAATACTTGTGAAATAATTAAATGAGGAAAAACTTTGAGAAGAGGATTGCAAATTGAGAAAACCCCTTTATTGAGAGAATTAAGCAAATGAGTTAGAACGTAAAGAATAATATGTAGAGCAGCTTTCATATGAGTGTGAAACAAACCATGCCGTGCCGTGACTATGTCAGTGCCGTGATGTCTATAAAAACATTTGAAATTCCTGCTATAACAGTGCCGTGAGTGTGTTAATGCTGTGATGTCTACAACACATTCCATAGAGTAGATTTCATATGAGTATGAAACGGAGCACACAGTGCCGTGCAGTGACAGTGCCATGATGTCTATAAAAACATTTGAAATTCCTGCCGTAACTGTGTCATGTTGTGACTATGCCATTTGCAGTCATACAAAATTTGTTCTAGTATCTGTGGTGCTGTGAATGCCTGATTTGTTAGTAATTACATTAACCCGACTGCATGCTGTGATAGAGTGAATTTTGTTTAGATGGTTTTTGTATCACATGATCATCTTTACCACAGTGCCATGGAGGTTTTTATTGTCATATTAAAAATCAGCTCTGTGCAGCATGTACTTACATTTCTAACTGTCTCAATTTTGTTTACAGTTTTAGTTCTGAGCGTACCTTCAAAATGACTGACTTACTCACCAAATACAAGGATTATTTCACGCCAGTTGGGCTTAGATTCTTTCAAGCTGCTTGGGATGAAACAGTTACTCAAACATACAATGATGTATTAGGTAAGAAAGGATTACTTTTGCTTTCTTGGTAAAAACATGGATTGAGCATCTTATAGCCTACATATTTTGTAGGGTTGTTTTGGAACAGTTTGTAATTATTTTTTTAAATTTATGTAAAGAAGTTTGTCAAAAGTTAGTAATTGATGTAGAACCCTTGGATTTGCTGTCTGCTGAACAATTATTAGTGACTTGTTTTCTTAAAGGAATGAATATTATTAGACTGTCATTAACTTCAGGTCAAATTACTTTAAGTAAATCAGTCACTGTCTGGAAATTGTATAAGTGCAATGGCCTACAATGTAACTGAAACCTTTGGGGTCTTCAGACATATGAGTGGTCACATGGCAAAGAAGGGTATTTCCATTTCCATCTGACCCCTGCATGGATTGGGTGCTCAAAAGCATTCCCTTTTGATACAGGAATTAACTTTTTAGTCTCTATGTAGCTCGATGCACTTTTAAATTAATGGTACATACGAAACCGTGGTTTACGGTTAAGTCGCCCGATGACCAAGTCGCCCGAGACAAGGTCGCCCGAGAATTGACCTGCTCGCCCGAGTGATAAAAGTGAGGTCGCCCGAGATAGAAATATCGTCTAGTTTGTTATTTTTTTTATTTTTCTACATCCTAAATAAACTCATCTATATTACTAGAGTTCTTATTTCTGCTTTCGGGAAAGTTTCTTGACGAAAGTAGAGCGAAAACAGAGTTCGAACCTTCGATCGCCGAACGGACTTAGACTCCTTGCTCGGCAATAATAATCCGCTTTACCATTCTGTTTGACCTAAAACTGTCGTAAATCTATGTGTTATTGTTGATAGAATCCTAAATAAATTCATCTTTATTGCTACTTTTGCTCTACAAAAGTTTTCTCGACGAAAATCTGTCAACATAGTGCGAGAGTTTGAACCAACGCTGTCGTCGAACGAGTTAGACTTCTTGTTCGGCTATAATAGCCCGTTAGCTTTACCATTCTGATTGACTAAAACCTGTCAAACAGTGCTGCGTCATTGTAGATTATATAGTTTTCGCTAAATTCTAACTACACTCAGTATATAAAAAAGCCATGCATCCACGATGTTCTCAGACGCCGGGCGCCATTTTGAATTCTTCGCGAAAGGGAGGAGACTGGAAACAAACGACACACAGAGTTGAAGCTCAAAACGACTTTAATTTATTTCTTATTTTCTTTAAAAATGTAAGTACAATTATAAAAATATATTCTGTATATCTAAATCTATTTGTTATAAAGCCTATAAAAAAGTGTTTGATCGAATAAAATCGAAATTTAGACCCATCCGATCAGCTGGATAAAGAGTTTTATCAATAATGTGCGATTTAAAAGAAATTTAAGATATCGGGCGACTTCACATTCAGGAGAACTCGCCCGAGAGCACACAGTTGTGGTATTTCTTTCCGGCTTCGACAAATACTTATCCAAACTGTTTCAGGATCTTGGGAGAAAGCAATTTTAAAAAAGTTCATATTTTATAAACAGCTATAATGTGAAAAATCTACTGAGAAAATTCAGTATGGAGTAAATTGTGCAGTTATTATTGTTTTGTCGGCAACTTACTTCTAATCCACTGAGTTCTTGTTGTTCAGATTTACGCGGAATCGGGTTAAATGTTGTCCTTTTTGTTTCATACTTAAAAAAATACAAGTTTGTTTGGGGTTTTCATAAACCATATAATATGAGGGAAGTCAACAATCAGAGTTTTGAAAGTAAGGATCGTTGTTGGCAAGTGACGCCTAAAAATGATTTTCAGTGTTTTTGATCCCGGCCGGGTTGATCCCGTTGAGTGTAAACAAAGATTTCGGAATTACTAACTTTAACACGTCAATGAAACACTTCAGCAATTTATGGTAGTTGCAAAAATAAATAGTTTTAAAAGATTTTAGTCAATCAGAATGGTAAAGCTAACGGGCTATTATAGCCGAACAAGAAGTCTAACTCGTTCGACGACAGCGTTGGTTCAAACTCCCACTTTGTTGACAGATTTTCGTTGAGAAAACTTTTGTAGAGCAAAAGTAGCAATAAAGATGAATTTATTTAGGATTCTATCAACAATAACACATAGATTTACGACAGTTTTAGGTCAAACAGAATGGTAAAGCGGATTATTATTGCCGAGCAAGGAGTCTAAGTCCGTTCGGCGATCGAAGGTTCGAACTCTGTTTTCGCTCTACTTTCGTCAAGAAACTTTCCCGAAAGCAGAAATAAGAACTCTAGTAATATAGATGAGTTTATCTAGGATGTAGAAAAAGAAAAAAAAAACAGACTAGACGATATTTCTATCTCGGGCGACCTCACTTATATCACTCGGGCGAGCAGGTCAATTCTCGGGCGACCTTGTCTCGGGCGACTTGGTCATCGGGCGACTTAACCTGATACCGAAACGGTACATACATGTGATTTCTGTGATTTGACAAATTAAAGGACTTTTTTTCCAAATGAAATATCATAATCTGACCCCATCCATCATCCAGTATTTGCAGCAAGAGATGCGAAATATGTTTAAAAGATGTGTGTTGCTTTACAGGAATAACCAAACCAATTTATGACGTAAAACCATTTGTGACACCAACAAAACAGCAAAAGCAGACAACCAGAGATACATTTGATAACAAATACAGGAACATGTAGATGTTGTATGATAGTTTGGAAGGTAAAATAAAAGTGTTTTTAAGTGACAAGCTTTGTATTTTTTACATGTATTTTTTACTTGTTACTTGTGGAAAACGTTACTGTATTATTGATTCACAGTCTATTCCTGGCTTCTACAATATTCTAGCCTGTGACACATCTAGACTAATCCCTGGTAGCCTGTGTACAGCCGTTTCCCACCCCTCCTCTGAGGGGGTTAGTTTTCCACCTCTCTCACCCTTCTCCTGAGGGGTAGGAAACAGCTGTACAAAGGCTAACCCCTGGTAGTGTTTAGTCCGGATGTGACACAGGCTTCAATAATATTGTCCAAAGACTCTCTTTTCCCTCTCCTTCTTATCCTCCCACAATTTTTTTCCTTGAGATATTACAGGCATATTTGTGTACAGTGGCATTTGCATTTCTGTGTGTCCAACCTTGCAGCAGTTTTACACAACATCAGGTGCATGTTTTGCAGGTGTAGAAACTGATATTTTCACTACTGTAACTGTTGTGCATAAATGTTGCAGGGGTCGTTACATGGTGCAGTGGCTGAGGGGGTACTTTTCCACCTCTAACCCTTGCCCCACCCAAACTAGGGTAGGAAACAGATGCCCTGCTATATCTAAATATTTCTTAGAAAGGAAACATTACTGACTGCCCCCAGGTGTTACACACAATGTCACAAGAAAAGGTGTGGAAAAGTCACATCCTGCACTTAAATTTATCAGTGGTTTCAAATCAGTTCTTCAAATGATTGGTTGACAGTAGCATTGTTTCGTAAAGTTCATCCTAATTGGTTGACAGAAGCATTGTTTCATAAAGTTCATCCTGATTGGTTGAGAGTAGCATTGTCCTGATTGGTTGACTGTTGTAGTAGTGTTTCATCATCACACATCACTGACATTCAACTTAACAAATTGATTCCATTTTTCCGTGCGTCTGTACTCTAATAGATGCACAGGTGACTTCGAAATGTGGCGAAAACAAAAAAGTATGTGACATGAAGACATTCGTCTCGTGGCATGACTGTTGTCCTTACCACGTTTTGACATCTTCGGTGCATCTATTAGAGTACATACCCACGGAAAAACGGAATCTTATCTATTTGTTTTATATAATATTGTCGAAACATTTCAACCAATTAGAGCACGCGGAAGATCCAATGACGTCATCTATGCGTGTGTACTGTAATCACACACGGTTTTCGACCAATGAGTGCGTGTGTTATATACCAATTATTATATAACGTTCTCAAATTCATGAATAATTGATGACCTTTTAAGCCAATCAGATTGTCTTATTGGATCACATGGATGGATTTGGAGATGCATGTAATGTTTCAAACATTTTCATCCCATGTGATGGAATGTGTTCTTAATCTGCATCTGAATACCTACAGATCTACTAAATTACGCTTGTTCCCTATAATTACCATGAAATACTAACTTTAGTGACACTTAGAAATATTTACTCTTAAAAATTTTCTCCCCAGACACATAGTTATTTTGTCTACTAAGTAGGGAATTTTGGCGAAAAAAATATTTCGCTAAACAACTGTGTCAAAACTTAGAGATTCAAACCCGAGACCTTCTGCACTCCTAAACCCTGTAAACCCGGCTTTATCCTCTATACTACTGAGTCATCCGATGGAATTCTCTCAACCATAAAAACGTTTTGTCTGTTCTGAAGTTCGTTAACACTTCTCTGAATAGAAATGAAAAGCAAAGATTTCCTTAGAGGAGCCATTTGAAACACACGTGCTCGTGTTTTATCGGGGATTTCAAACACTTCAACTGTTTTCTCGTGTTTGAAGCCCTCGAACTCGTGTTTCACTATTACTTTAATATTTAATAGAAATCAATTAAAAAGCATTAGCAAGTCCCATGGGAAACAAATTCACAACGGAGACCATTAAACGCTGATCATTGCCTTGGATAACATATATATTATGATTTATTGCTTAAATAGTAACTTTAAATTATATCTGTTTATGACGCTAAAATGTTCTTTTTCTTAGCTATCCTCATTGAGACGTTTCAGTCCATGAATTTTTACAGTATTTACTGAAATATTATTCCGGCCCCAGGGAATTGCAGAGCCACAAAAAAGGCATGCCTCAAATTGCTTTTCATACATTTTGAATGATATTTTGTCTGAAGGTACATCTAGTTGTTAAAAACGAATATGTAGCGTAAAACTATATCTATTATGTTAAAATTCCACGATTTGTCGAAGTCAAACGTTTACCAATTAGATTTGTCATTTATGCATAATTACATCCAAGATGAATATATTTGGTTTGGTCATGGTCCCTGGTTAGGCACAGAAGGCTCCAAAACACTTTTTCTGAGTCTTTACTAACACTAAGCACACACACATATAAGACCATATAACGTTACAAAATGTTGAATTTGCTTCTTTATTATTTGAATTTCTCAATGAAGTTTCTACGTTGAGTTTTTAGGCAACTCCTAATTTGTATTAGAATTCCCACTCGAATTGAATATCACCATGGAACAATCTCTCGAGCGTGAAGAAGCCTTCATGAGTTGCTCACTTCAAAGTTGTACCATGTTTTTATAAATATTAACATTTTATTGGCTTTATGTAAAAATTGTCTGGAGTCACCGACTTTCAAAGAAGTTTTTTTTCAGTGTTTTCAAAGGTAAAAATAATGAAAATGCTAATGCATGAGTGACTGATTACAGAGTCGCTGAACAGTATCAATGCAAATGAAGAAACTCCGAGGTGGCCAAGCATAGCAAAAAAGGTGGAAAGCGGGCAACTTCGATCAACAATTCCTTACACGATTTAGTTTGCGAAGCGGCCCTGGTTCAAGATTTACAGTAAAGGCGATCAAGTTTGAACGTACCATCGTTTTTGTGAAAACAATACTTTTGGCTGCAGTGAAGGCATTTCTTTCTCGCTTTGAATTCCCCGCTCTATAAAACTTGTGACCAAAGTCCTGAAGATGAAGAAGATCTGGACTCGCTGTTGATCATCCTGTGCTCTTTAGCTAGCGTATTGGATACAAAGACATCGATAGATATCGAGTTAGAGAATACACAAGTCAATGCCAACAAAACACACAAATTGCAACGATTGTCTGTCTTCGCCGCAGTGTTCTTGGTGCTCCGATGGAAGAATCACTAAGTGTGTCAGTAACGTAATGTGCCCTGAACAAGCAAGGGTAAATCAGTGTGAAAATCCAAAAATCAACACAGACAGCCAAAAAGAGTTGGTAATGGATTTATTAGATCATCTAGACAGCCCAACCATCGCTTGGGAATTCGAGTCAAGAGAATTTCTGTAGTGAAAGAAGTAATTGCTCTTTCTGCACGAGTTCACAAGAGTGTTCATGGTGCGAGATCAAGAAGAAGTGTTTTAACTTACTTTGAGGCCGCAAATGCTTCTGAAGTTTGTGGGGAAGTGAGCTTTGGTATAGAATCAATGCTTATACAGTTGTAAGTATAAACTCAATAAAAATCTTCTTCTCCTTCTTCTTCTTCTTCTTCTTCTTCCCTTACTTCGGCTCCATCTCTAAGATGATTATTCCAAGGGTCAGCGTGAATTCCATTAAGAAATAACATAAAAACAAATAAAAAGAAAAATAAAATGTCTGCTAGAATTAGATAGATTTTGCAAGTCGAGCTTTGAAAGAGACCAGAGAGGGGGCCTCTACTGTGTTAGTCGGCATTGAGTTCCAATCTTTTATAGTGCGTGGGAAGAAAGAAAACTTATGATACGTAGTTTGTCTTTGATGATGGAACTTTGTAAGCATGTTTGTGCAGATGTCTACTAGTACGAGCTTCTGGGGTTAAGTACTTCTCCTTGTTAATCTCGGCGAGATCGTTGTGAAACATGTACTAGTGATAATCTGTATCTTTTTCTTCGTTCCTTCAGCATGTCGGTGACACTTGATGTACGATTAACGATTTAGGGTGTAACGAGCAGCTCTTCTTTGCGGAACCATTTCGATCTTATCAATGTTCTGTACATGTTGTGTATATGGGTCCAACGCAGGAGATGAATATTCCAATATAGGACGAACAAGGCTTTTATAGGCAATCGATTTCAGATTTAGTCTCCAACAACGGCTGCGAAGGAGACTATTTCAGATTCGGTGAATTTATTTGGAGATTTCTACGCAGATCAGAATTTTAAATTTATGATCATGATGATTTTTTCCTGGAAAATTGAGTGATAGAAAATTCTATAGTTTTCGGGTTTTTTTAGTTTCCAAGTTTCCAAGTACTAGCAAAACTCAAAAAATGGATTTTGGTTTATAGACAGGAACAAATTTTTTAATGGAAAACTTGACGGCAATTCAATAACAAAATAATTACTTATTTAAGTACTTTGACATTCTTTAGACAAAATAAATTCACAAATTAAGGTAATACTTTATTGATCACCATTATTTTCATGTTATGATGATAAAATATCGGCTACAGAATATGTATTATATTCAAAGAGCGAACAACATATTATTATGAAGAAACTCGATCTGATATAGAAACCATCTGCTTGTACGTAATTCGTCATGCACACTGAACAACACAAACCAAAATTATACTAGCTAATTCTTAATTTTCAAAATTATACTAGCTATTTTTTGATTTTCCATTTGTCGAAATTTCTTAATCAGTTCTTTTTAAATAACTAAGTTAAATACGACATCTTATCAAAGTTTTCAGTATAATTTCAGTATAATAGCGGGTGCTGGAATCTAACGAAGAAGAAGATTTGTTTTGATGATCAGCCTTTGAGATTTGCATAGTCTCTCGAAGACACGGTTGACGTACCTCTAGGGGAACAATAATAAAGCCACTGCAGAGAAACAGTGTGTATATGATTTCTGAATATTATTTACAAAGTTTAAGGTTTCCTTACATTTTTTCTCATCAAGTAAAATAATATTTTTCATTATAAAGAGACTTTAATGGTCTCCTGTGATCATTTTATGTGAAATCAGTTTTGGGTGTGGCCACTGATTCGTATACAACAAGCGTAAAATTAAACATGCCTTCATTAATCCCAGGAAAATCTTGTAGATTTGCAACACTGGTAAGGTTTCGAAGCGTTTTGTGACAGACGAATGAAAATTTGCGATAACTAGTGAATTTTTGGCACTGCAGACGCTCAGACAAAAGAACAACATGATTCCGGTAAAAAAACAACAACATTGAGCTGGCTTAATTCTAGCCCCATGTACTGCACACTAAACCCCATGGCACGGTTGATTTAGAGGTATCGAAACATTCCTTTTCTAGAATTTTTTGAATTCGCAAGATCAGCACCAGTGTCAATTGTATATTTTCTTTCTTTTTTCCTTTTTCTTCTTTTTCAGTCTGTCTGTTGCCCTATTTTCAATTGCCTGTTTACTGTGTGTCTGTCTTCTTCTACATTGTTTTCACTATTTGTATACCATATCTTTTCCAGCCAAGATCACGCCCTGTCCCCAGCGTACCAGAGGGTGCAAAGAATGTTTATCAGACAAACTCTGCTACTGGTGTAAATCATCTGGTAACTGTTCCTATTACCCTCATGAAGCCTACACTCCCCCGGATTGCCCAGCAGGCAATTGGTACTACGAAAGCTGTTCACACATGGATATCTTGGTGGTGCTGGCGCCTATTTTAGCTATTCTCTTTGCCCCTATCCTGATTTTCATTATTCTTGGTATTATAATTTGGTGTATGAAGAAGAAGGGCGTGAAAGGATTGGATGATGACGATGAGAAGCAGCCACCTGAAGATAGCCCCACACCAGAGAAGAAACAGCCATCAATGAAGTTGAACCACAAGCCAGCACCCAGTAGAATAGAGGAGCTAAGAAAGAAGTACAACTTAGGAGAGTAGAGTAGATTTCGTATGACTGTGAAAACGGCACCGCACGGTCACGGCACGGTTACGGTAGAAATTTCGAATGTTTTTATAGAGATCACGGCACTGACACGGTTACGGCACGGCGCGGTCCGTTTCACACTCATACGAAATCGAATAGGTGTCAATGACTAGTTGTGATCAATAATTAAAACGTATCAACAACTAAATGAAAATCCGGCGATTGGTTCTCAAATTTAAATGTTTTCCAGTTTGTTATCAACAGCTACGTTGTTCAGTGTGTGGACTAGTCATTGACAACTAAGAGTAATTAGTAACAACTAGTTATCGACAACTATGCCCTCGTCTTGGCAGGCCCTAAAGAGGTTGTCACACTAGAGATGAGTAATTCTTCGGAACGTCGTCGACAGTGAATGACCTTACTTTGTAGGGTCTCCTATTTGAGCGAGAAAATCAGAGAACGCGTCAAACGAAGTTTTCTTGAAAAATCTATATCGATAAGTAGTCAGTTTGGACGGCCCTCTCGTCTCTAGTATTGTACAAATTCCTATAATATTTGCGTACTTTTTTGTTTTGACCCCATTTTGATATCATCCGTGCATTGATCTATTAGAGTACAGTCGCACGAAAAATGGAATATTTTTGTTTTATATAATATTTATCGAATTATTTCAGACAATCAGAGCACGCGTAAGATATTCTGTGCCGTCATAAGTGGGTCTAGTCTGTACCGTACTCACGCACGGTTCTCAACCAAACAGAGCGCGCGTAACGTGCCATTTACTATATTGTAAAGGCTCATCAAAACTAGGGGCGCATAACGGTTTTGCCTCAGGGGAAAAGGTGGGAAGAGAGGGATGTATTTTCACTTTGTATTATTTTTTATCTCATTACATTTAGATATGATAACAGTTGGTAAACATTCAGATCTAATAGCGCTTTAGAATAAACTTAGCGTAAACTTGTAAGCGCCATGCCCTTTGGTATTAGGCACGTCTCGCTTGACGTTTATCCCGGGGGAGGGGTGAAGATCGCATATAATTACGCTTAAAAAAGTCTTTTGAATATTTTAGTGTATATTATTTGTAGTCAGGAATATTAGAGTGCATGCACTTAATCCGTGAAACAAACACTACTAATTAGTAGTAAATAGTGTTGATTAGACAATAGCTGAACAAAGGAATTACCATAATTTAGCACTATTTTGTACTATTTATGTTTCACGGATTAAGTGCGTGCACTCTAGCAGCATGAATACTAGTTAAATGTTGGTTTTGTCATAGAGAGATTTCAATAAACCTGGGCACTACTAATAAGCAAATAAAAATTATCAGATGCTAAATGTTGTCTCCTTTTGTTCCTTTGCATTTAGTAAACACTAACAGCTAATTGTTATAGCCCAGGTTTATTGAAATCATTCTATCACTAAATTTGTCTCTTCAATTAATGATTTTTAACAAGAGACCATAATACTAAGAAAGTGAAACTCAGTATTGATGTCTGTGCGATGTTCGTGGCGGCTAAGGCTATTTTTAGTAACTTCGCCATCGCGCGCGCAAGGCTCTCAAACAATAGAATTCAAACTGTCCCGTCCGCGCGCACGTCAAAGATCAAATTCTATTGTTTTGCGGCATAGTTTTTGATTAATTGAACTAAATTTAAGCGATTGTTTTTTCGCCGTTTTTGTTGTGTATATATATTATGACTACATATGCATTCATTGGCATAATAAATTTTGTTGTATATATGTATTTAATAGCATATTACGCTATTACATATATATATATATTCTCTGTTAGAGTGCATGCACTTAATCCGTGAAACAAACACTACTAATTAGTAGTAAATAGTGTTGATTAGACAATAGCTGAACAAAGGAATTACCATAATTTAGCACTATTTTGTACTATTTATGTTTCACGGATTAAGTGCGTGCACTCTAGTGCTTTGTTATTTTAAGTACGTTGCATATGTACGTTGACATTACTTTTTTAATAAAACATTATTGTTGGTAATCTTATGATGATGATGATTGATGGATGATGACGATGATGACGATGACGATGATAGATTGATACATACTGGAAAAAATTCCTCGAGCATTCAAATCACAGCTCGAGGCACAAGTCACCGTTTTATATTGATTTTATACTCATGGTAATGTTACGCTAGGCGACAATTTTTTAATAGTTTATCTTCGAATGTTACATGGTGAGTGGCCATGATTTATTAACGTAACACTGTTACGTACGGCAACGTTGCGGGTTTTTGGACGACGGTCGTATCTATTTCGTAAGTGCGCAACGGTGTTGGCTAGAAAGTTGTCTAGTGTCATAACCTTAAAATCACTTTTCCCGCTTTTCTGGCGTTTTATATTATTCATGCGCGAGAATTTCTTATCTTATGGTCCGCGGGCGCATCTCAAATATTTCTATGGTTTTACTCTTATGTTACAGCTAGTCTGTGTCCTTCCCCCTTCCCCCGCTTTGCTGATCCTGTTTCCCTTTTATTATAGGATTCAACGTAGGTGTAGTCTGGGGATGGATTTAGTATCTGTTGCCATAGAAACAAATACCTCATATCTATCATAGATATCGCTTCAAAGATTCTTAAAGGCGACCATTTATACTTTGCAAACACATTACAAACTAGATAAGCCTAAAAGCTCGTGTTCATCATGAATATCTATGAAAATGGGCCCTACATTGTGGTCTTGTATGTGGTCGATATTACTTGGTTCAGTTTGGTGGGTTTAGCCCTTACAAACTCAACAACCAGGGAACAGGGAATAGGGAATCCACCTAGAAGTATGTCAGACCTTATACGAGCTCTAGAGAGATCACAAGCACAAAGTGTTCAGACATCATTAGTGAAAACTCTGGATTTGTCTAAAAGTTGAGTTGGATTTTTGGTAGGCTATCGACCAATTTCGTCTGGCGGGGGACGTAATTATGCGCAACTATGGTAACTTAAACCAAATACTAAAATGACAACCTCAAGAAAAAGTAAATTGCCGGTGTATGTGGTGTGACCTACTACACCACAAGTCTCACAGTAATTGGCGAATTAAAGCTGTTGTGGTGTCCCTGCCTTCATTTGAAGGAAAAGCTAATAAACTAAACCAACCCAACCCAACCCAACCCAACCCAGCTAAGTGCATGATCTGAATAAGCAATCGATGGACACACGGTGCAACTGTATTACGTACATTTAATTGCGCGCAATGTTGCAGAGAGAG